>PVIR01017743.1:0-34439 GCA_004026965.1 Petromus typicus | reverse complement strand
AGCCCTCTTTCCTCTTGCAATAAAGGACCGGGATGGTGAAGCTGTGTGTGTGTGTGTGTGTGTGTGTGTGTGTGTGTGTGTGTGTGTGTGTGTGTGTGTGTGTGTGTGTGTGTTTTGCCTGAGTTGATATACTCTGCAGTCTGCACAGCACCAGATGGTGAAGGTGTGTGTGTGTGTGTGTGTGTGTGTGTGTGTGTGTGTTCAGCCTGAGTTGATATACTCTGCAGTCTGCACAACACCAGAAAGTTCTAATGGCAAAGTTGTTATCAGCTTGCACAGAAGAAGCCTTGGGGAAGCCCTGCTCAAGAAGATAGAAGCAGATTGCAGAAGTGGGAGACCTGGCAGCCTAACCAGGGAGAATGGGAAGTAATGCAGTACAGGCCACTCGAGGAGGCCAGAACCTCCTGTAAGCTTCTCCCAAAGCAGGGCTCAGGCTCTCCATGCCAAATTACCTCAAAAAAGGACATCACAATGCTCAAATAACTGGCTTGTTGCCTAACTCAGAGCACTTTACAGACCATGGAAAGCCTTTAAATGATCCAATAACACAGGTGGGATATTTTGCACCTCTTCCAGCCTGCACTGAACCTTTCACCACATTTGGCTAAATAATAGCTCTCCTCAGCTTGCGAACCCAGCTGAGAGTAGCTGATACTGCTGGGGCAGACTCATCCCAGATGAGCATGAGGGCTCAAAGGGCTTGGCTGTCTGAAGGGATTCAAACAATATGGTATACAGAGAAATGTCACATGGTGTCACAATCTATTAACATATTCATTTGGGAAGGAGAAAGAGCCCAAGGACAAAGCAAATACAATTTTCCCTTGCTATCTAGAGGGACTGGTTCCAAGACCCTCAGTGAATAGCTAACTCTGATCAGGTTCAAGTCCCTTATATTAAAAGGCAT
Organism: Petromus typicus; assembly: GCA_004026965.1. Lineage (NCBI taxonomy): Eukaryota > Metazoa > Chordata > Mammalia > Rodentia > Petromuridae > Petromus > Petromus typicus. The sequence continues at coordinate 33,532 of PVIR01017743.1, read as the reverse complement.
CATGTTTGCATATAACCTACACGATTCTCCTATAGACTTTAAATCGTCTCTAAGTTACTCACAATAACTACTACAAAGGGAATGCTATATAATAGTCATTTTATACTATTGTTCAGGGAATAAAGACAAGGAAAAGTCTATACGTGTTTAGTACATGAGCATTTTTTTGATGAATATTTTCAATACATAGTTAATTGAATCCATAAATGGAGAATCCAGATATGGAGGGCTAATTGAAAAACAAATACCTCCCCAAAACTTAGAGGGTATTAGTAAAAGTATATTTTAAAGTAAATAATATAGTAAATAAAAAGCAAGCAAATTTGGGGTGGGGCAAGGACTTTCTTTACCTAATAAAAATAACACAATATTGGTGTCTATTAATTATTAAATTATGTTAAACACAAATGTCTAAAATAACATATGTAAGTGAAGTCCTAAAGTGACTCTTATGGAGAGATGACCAGTGGAAGCAGGGGTATAGGAGGTGGTCCTAGAGAGGATCTTGACTTTGACTGAAGGGGTATTATGGAGGACCTCAAAATACAGACAGACAAATAATCCAAGGAAAAGTTAATATATAATCATTGGAAAGGGCAGGAGGAAGAAAATGGTTCTTGGATATTATGCTACAAGTAAAATGAAGATATTCTCTAACATTTGTAAGGTGCTTTACAGTTTATAAAATATTTTCATTCATAAAATTCCACTTACCCCTCATGATAACCCCATGAGCCCCACACAATCAGTATGTGCAGTTTCAAGATGAGAAAGCAAGCTCAGAGAAAATTAAATGTTGCTTCAAGTCCCACAGCTTGTCAGGGACAAAGAAACAACAGAGACCCAATGCCTTGACTCCTAGGCCAAGTTCTTTCGACTGTGCTATGCTGAGGACTTCTGTAAATCAGTTTTTCTGGTTAACTGATTTCATTTATTTTATGTTGTGTGTCTGACTTGAACTCAACCTGGTTCTCTGAACTGTAAGCATTCTTGAATAATGAGTTTATTAGTATCATCATTATCATCCAAACATACAGGACTCAGAGTAGACAATCTTCCAGAATTATGGTATTCTACTCAGGCCCAACATCCAGCATTTCCAGCTCTTTAGTAACCAAGACACAGGAACAAACACAGAAAATCAAGAGACTAAAATAAAGTTTACTAAATTAATATTGCCACAATTATGCCACTTTGCAGATTATAGTTCAACTTGCCTTGAGGATTCATGAATGACCATCTTGTCATTTTATCATCAGTTGAGGTTAGACTGAGTCATTTTGTATTTCCAGGAGTACCAGTATGGTGCCCTAGGTATAGTAAACACTCAGTCAATGTTAATTTTTCAATATATTTGGTACTTTCTAGAAAGTAAATGTAAGAATAGAATTCTATGCACAAAACTCTATGGTAGACTAAAATATATTTCAGTAAAACTTAAGAAGACAAAGTTATTATGATGATATACATATTGACTGCACGTGCTCCCTCCTTTTATCGAAATATGAGAATTTGGAGCCTCAAGCATGCCAGCAGGCAAAACCAACCTATGGCAATATCCATGTTCAAACAGACTAATGAACATCATCTTTTATTGCATAGCATATGAATTTCCTATACAGTATACTGAGAAGAAAACCACAGGCAGGACATTGTTTTCCAAATTATGATGCCTATCTTCTCCCCAGTGTATTACTCTTTCTTTTCACCAATAAGTCAGATGGTTTTCAGGTTGAGTTATCAACGCTATTCTTCCTAAGTAGAGCACTGGGGAATTTAAGTGCTGACCTCAGTGAGGGACCTCGGACTGAGAAAACCTGCTCTCCTGTGGCCACCAAGCTCTGGCAACAAATAAAGACACAAAGATCCCAGAAGTAAAGTTAAAAGCAATGAAGTTGCTTGGTTGCACATGTTCTTGCCTTTTCTCTTAAAGGTAAAACTTTTAAATTTTATATCTATTAATTATTAACTAACTAAATAAGTAATTAAAGGCATTGGGGATTGAGCACAGGGCTTTCATACTGAGGTATACCCCAGCCTTTTACATTTTTTTATTTTGAGACAGAGGCTCACTAAGCCACTAAATTGCCCAGGCTGGGTTTGAAATTGCAATGCCTAAGCCTTCCAGGGTGCTGGGATTACAGGGTTGCATCTCATCATGCGTGGTAGCACTTTGGAATTAAATACTGTCTCTCAATTCTATCACCTTAATGCAATTTTTCAAATTCAGAATCATTCCACTCCACCAAAATGCATGCAATTATGGTATGCAAATCAAGCCTCATTATGCACTCAAACTGAGAAGTAACTAGAGTTCACATTTTAAACTTGCACTCTTTTTGGTATGCATATTATAGCTCATGTTCTCCTTTCAGGTTGTGTGAAATTCAAAAGTTCTTCCAAGCAACAATACTGTGAATACACCTTCTCCGACTCCATCCACTTTGCTCCTTCAGTTTTGGACATCTCCTGTTACCTGTTTTACAAATATTCATCCCTCTAGATCTTTCTACTACTTAATTCTATTGACGCCTCAGGAAAAGGACAAAAACAAACCCTGTCTTCACAAAACTCCACAGCTGAGCATATTTATATTGTATGAGTTGGTCTTCCAAAGAAACTTGACTAGCTGAAGCCACGGACATATCCTGTCTACAACAAAAGCCTGAAGCCTTTTTTTAGTGAGCATGTAAGACAAAAGATAATATAGCAAAAGCCTGGGATGATATATCTACCCCTTAGGCCAGATGAATTTTCCAAGTTTTACAGGCTTCATTTGAAATCATATCAGTTATTACTAGTTAAAATGAGTTTTAATCTGGATGACTAATAAATGTCTGGCATTTTCCATGGCAGTAACTCATTGCCAAGGGATTGACAAACAGTACATTAACTTAAATATAAATTAGGCCGGCATCAAAAGAAAAAACACCCTACTCTTTTCATTTTCCCTGTGTAAACTAGTTAATGTGTATTTCTTCATAGCATAGATGAGTGGTTTAAATATAGTATATCTAATGGACTCGGCAGGCATTCAGGCCTGGTAAGCAGGAAATGTCAAATAAAAGCTGTAGTACTTTTCAGTGTTATTTTATTGTTATTAATACTGTTGTCAGTGAGCACTTCCAAATATTTCCATAGCTGTGTATGCTTCCATGATCTATACTGCCTAGCATCCTTTTAGGTTCTGAATTGTCTCTTGGGAAAAGTCTTTCTTCTATTAACTATCTATTAACTATCTAGACAGTTAAGAACCTAGAGGTCTGCTCTGGCTTTTAGGGAAAATAAACTTTTTTTTTTTTGCATTCAAAGAATTCTGATCTTACTTTTTGTGCAGTTATTTCCAGTACACTTCTCAACAGAGCTGTCATTAAATTTTAATCAGTGATAGTAGCTGTTTCAAATTGAGCTCTTGGAAAAGGCATGGAGTTTGTATGCTCCTCCACCTACAAGTTGAGCTCCTTCATCTGTAGGTGGCTATAGGACTGATGTGGGACTCTGGTCAAGGGGGTCAGGTCTAGCTAGGCAGCAAAAGACCTACAGAGCAGTGGAACTAGAAATCCCTGGAAATTAGCAAGGGTTTCAAAGCTGCTCCCTCCTCACCCCAACAAACTGAGGTGATGGTGTCTCTTGGTAGCAATGCACAGCCCGATTAGCCTCAAACTGGCATTGTTGGAATGAGTGTAAGTGAATGAATAACTTCTGTTGGATGCTGCCTTAGAAATCATCCATTATTGGCAAGGGGAGTGACAGGCAGGAGGCAGCAGTGGTTAAGAGAATAGGTTTAAGAGCAGTAGAATAAGGTTAGAATAATCTTTTCCATCCTTTACTAGAAGGGAGACCTTCGGCAAGTGACTTCTATGTTCATTCCCTCATCTGCTGATCAAGTACCTGATGGCACTGATGGAAGAATTCAATGAGTTAATACATGTAAAATATCTGGACAAATATCTGGTGGATCAGAAGTATTGAAGCCACGTTAGGTATTATTTTCACCATCAGCTAATCTAACCCCTACAATTTCATCAATAAGAATGAGGCCCAAAGAAGGTAAATATTTGCCTAAGATCACAGAGTCAGTTAGAAGCAGCACCAGGACTAGAATCCAAGCCACTGAGCTATATTATCCATGCAGACTCCTTCCAAATGTCACTTTTGAAGGCCTCTAAGCATCACCCCCCCCCACATACACAGAGGTACTAGAGAGTCCCTAGAGAGCCCAATTAGCTTTATAAGGCCTATTAATAGTGGAAATATTTAAATTATACTGAAATTCAAAATTTATTTTGATGAATTGCAAAAAAATATAAATCAAAAGGATACATCAAGTAGCTTGAGAGTCAAGCTAAAATATACTGCATATGGATTTATTTTCAAACTAGTATGTCTTCTTGCCTTATTCAATCACTGTTCATAGGTTGAGATAAAGACTGAACAGAATATCACCAGAATAACAGTGCAGTTCTGTCTTAAATTCAGGGTCAGAAGCACCAGCACTTCTCAGCTAAATGTTCCTCAAACCAGGAGACTCAGAATAATTTTAGCTTATACATCACCCTATTGAATCAAAACCTCTCTCCACAGCAGTTTTCTGAGGTCAGTGCAGTCCACAAAGAGTGGGGATTAGGGCTTTGCCAGTTTTATCAAACCCACTAGAGCTATCCATCCTACAACCAAAGCAACATTCATACTGTCCAAGTGAGAGAAGCATAAAGCATTGGTGAGATCCCAGGAACCTCAGAGAGTTTCCATGTAGCTCTTTTACAGCAAAGATACCATCCTTTCTGCCCTTCATCGCTTCCATCTCTTATGCACTCCCACCAAGGAGAAATCGGAGGATATTCCTAACTGGCTGTTCATTCTTTACCCTAGGCTGATGACAGATTTCTTTCTTTTATGTCTAGTTTCTAATCCCTCAGTTTTGCTTTGGTAAAACAGGAAAAAGTCTAGTTTAGAGTATATCTAAGCTAAATTTCCATTGTATATTTGAGTATTAAGGCTTTTATCCTGAGTTTTAGCAACTAACCATTTTGAAGAATCATCCCCCTAATGACTTTTTGTTTTTTTTGCTATATTGATATTCTTATATTTATTTCAACCACCTTGACTAATACCTTTGCTCATATATTCTCCCAGTCTGAAAAAATAACATCAACATTGTACTTCTCCTTTAAAGCCCACCGTACCATTTTGTGTCTCTTCTTGTGATCTACCTGGCCATTTGAAAAAACTTTTTTTTTTTTTCTGAGACAGGGTCTCACTTTGTATAGTTCAGGCTGGTCCTGAACTCAGCCTCAAAGTCAGCAATCCTCCTGCCTCTGCCTCCTGAGTGCTGGGATTACAGGCGTGAGCCACCACGCTCAGCATTGTGGTATATGGTACTGATCCCAGGTGGGTGTGAATCACCACACCCAAACTTGTTGTATGGGTTATGGGGATTGAACCCAGGCCCTTGTGCTTGCAAGGCAGGTGCTGGAACCACTGAGCTAAATCCTTGGCCCTGAAAAACCCTTTTAAGGATCCATTGTGCACCTTTCCCTGCCCTCCACACTATCCATTTTCAGCAGAGTCCTTTCCTTTTTATGGAATGTTATTAAAATTACTGTTGACATTTTACAAAGCATTACCATGGACTAGGAACCTATTTATGTATCAACTTATTCATTCTTTTTTGTATGTGTGGTACTGGGGATCAAACTCAGGACATTGTGCTTGCCAGGCAGGCATGGTACCAATGAGCTACATCCCCCGCCCCAAACTGATTCGATTTTTATAATATTGCTACCTCTCACGAGGATGCTACTGTCATGATTCCCCAGTTTACATGTGAGGAAATAGAAGTTCAAACTAATTATGAATGATGCCCAATAATTACATGATCATTAAATTTGAAACCAAGCAGCATCATTCTAGTCTGTGCTTTTACCCATTGCCCTCCAGCTGCCTACTCTTTTTTTTTTTTTTTTTTTTTTTTTTGAGACAAGGTCTTGCTTTTGTAATTCAGGCTGGCCCTGAGCTCAGCCCCGAACTCAGAGCAATCCTCTTGCCTCTGCCTCCCAAGTGCTGGGATTACAGGCGTGAGCCACCATGCCCAGCACTGTGGTTTGTGGTACTGGATTCCTGGTAGGCGTGAGTGTCCATTCCTGTATTGTTGTATATGATTACTGGGGATCAAACCCGGGCCCTTGCGCTTGCAAAACAGGAACCAAAAACACTGAGCTAAATCCCCGGCCCAAGCTGCCTAATCTTGAAGCTGCTGTTGTTACAGGAGTACACTATATTTGAACCACTATATTTTACATGTTTACTTTTGTAATAGAGAGAGAGGCCTCCCTAGGGCACAGGTTGGATCTTATTTAATTTTTCTGCTTCCCAGTGTTTGCTGCACTTAAAGCCAATTTCCCTGAGCACCCTAAACTACAGAAACCACTGTTTATGCTCATATTTATCTATTCTTTCCTAATTTGTTCATGCTTTCAAGTATTAGTTTCAACTGGAGTTTAAACTCTGGTAAGGTTGAGAGCACTCTTCCCCATTACAGATCTGCTGCAGTATTCAGCACAGGGACAAGCAAAGCATAAGTATCCTATGAATATACCCACTGGGAAACTGGGAGGTTCTTTCTCCTCCTATGCTACTACTGTCTGTTATTCAGTACCATTTTGCTGACTTTTCCCGCTGTGCAGTCCTAAGATAGATGTCCTGCCAGATGTCATGGTACCCACAGGCTCAAGGCTCTGTACCCTTTAACATGGAAAATCACTGGTCAGAGTTGCAGAGAAACTGCAAATCTGTTCTTGCCACACAAATGCACAGAAACAGAACAACAGAAACTGTAAATGGCTTCCAGGAGAAACATGACAAAAAAGGAGGACTCTTCCTCCTGAGCAGAAATCACTATTTCACACTTGGTAATGAAAAGTAAAGGACGGCAGCAGCACGCTGGAGGTGGAAGCAGCAGGATAAGGCAGCAGCCGGTGGAGCACATGACAAATGCTGAGATAAAACAGCAAGAGGGTTTTCCAAAACACTAGAAGAAAGAGATTCAGGAGAAAAACACTTCTTTTCACCCTGTCCTTCTCCATCATTTCCATTTCATCCTTCCTTGGCTGTTCATTTGCTGTGATCTTGGCTAAGACTTCTGAGCTTCAACCTCCAAACTGCATAATGAAGATTGATGTCTGCTCCCCAGGGGACCATATGGGAAGCTGCTCTGAATCTTACTGAGGGACAAAATTCAGTTCGTCCTGCTTGTGGGAGCTTGAAGGAATACATGAAAGAAACATTTAAAAGGATCACAAGGGAAAGGAAAAGAAGGGGCCTGGGGTCACAAAGGGAGACCTGCTCTTTAGTAGAGCTGGTCAAGGGAGAGCTACTTCCTTTCAGAGAGAGTTTTTGGATTCTCTCCCTCATAGTCACCTCTGTCAACATCATCGGGAAGGTAAAGATAAGTGGTTTCAACAAGACAAGAATGAAATATATGACTTCATAAGGGAACTGAAATTACTAGTGCCAGATAAGTTTCTTTGTTCCTTAACAAATCCCTGAAAGAAAAATTTTCACTTGAGAAAGTTCAACGTCTCTCCTCATAACTGCAGACTGCAGGAATAACTTAGGGGGCTACACTCTGACATTGGTCATGTAGTGAGCATATTTGAGACCTCTCACTGGGAATTTGTGCCCTAGCTTTCCAGGTCAAGAGTTTATACAAATCCTCTAGCAGAAAGACTGAGCACTGGCTTGGGCTCTTCATCAGACTGGACATAAAACCTACTTCCTGCAAACCCATAACATGTGACCTTGGGCAACACTTCCTGTACCTGATGTGTCAAAAGAAGATAACTTATCTCAGAAGCAGAGTGAGTACTAAAAGAAATATAGCTTAAATTGCTGACCACTCACCCCTGGCAAAAAGGGGGTGTGTGTTCAGGAGATACTCATTGAAACAATCTCCTGAAGCCCTTCCCCAGCAAGGTCCTTGCTTCCTGTCTGCCTCACACACTCATCCTAGGGAGAAGCAGACAATCACCAAGATGTTTACCGAGTGTCAGGCTACAGTACACTGAGTTTTCCCATGAACCAAGAATTAATAGCAAACCAATTTGCCTTAACTCATAGGAAACTTAAATCTTATAAGTACATCCCTTGCAGTGTAGCCATAATTCAATCTGTCTTTGATGACTGAAGTTCTAGCAGTGCTCCAGTCCATATAACTGAAGAGAGTCCCACATAACTGAGGCTTTGCAGAGCAGGAGCTGAGCCAAGTGCAAAAGCAGCTGAGGGGAGAAGGGGTAGTTTGAAACTCAGGCAGAAGACAGGGCCTTCCAAGTCAGAGCTGTCAGACTCGAGCATGATCTACAAAGGAAATTAGGACTATAAATGAACTTTGCATATACACACTTACACAATTTAAGCAAAGGTGTCTTAAAACTGTACTCATTCTCACTATGAAGACTCACTGTAATGTTTTCTACTATACTGCATTTCAATTTTTAAAATGTTGTTTATTACCCACAAAATCAATCTTAGGTACTCTGAGTCTGGAAATCCTTTTTTGCAGGTAGCACTCAGATTGTACCACAGAGGGCATGCCCTGTGCTTTTGGAGACAGAAGCTCACACAGGGTGAAATAAATAAGTCAATAACATTTTTTTTTTCTTTTTTTGAGACAGGGTCTCGCTTTGTGGTTCAGGCTGGCCCTGAGCTCAGCCTCAAACTCACATCACAATCCTCCTGCCTCTGCCTCCCGAGTGCTGGGATTACAGGCGTGAGCCACCACGCCCAGCACTGTGGTATGTGGTACTGGCTGCTGCTGGGTGTGGGTCACCACACCCAGTATTGTTATGTGGTTACCGGGGAATCGAACCCGGGCCCTTGCGCTTGCAAGACAGGCGCTGGAACCACTGAGCTAACTCCCCGGCCCAAGTCAATAACATTTTAATCAAAGTAATGAGTTAAGAAACAAAGGCTGTGGCATTTGTCCAGAATTGGGATGAGGGCAGAGAGGAAGGAATAGCTCCTGCAGGTATAGCTCTAGGCAGTTACTTTCTCTCCCTTCACAGAGTTAGCCAGACATACATGCCACTTGCCACGCACTACAGTCAGGGGTGTCTAGCCAGCAGCTTGCAGGCTGCTTGCCCTCTATTAAAAAATGTTATAACAAAAAAAAAAGTTTTAAAGGAAACTGTGTTACTTTTATACCTTAATTATACATTTTATATGGAGCCCAAGATAGTTCCTCTTTACTCAGTGCAACCCAGGCAAGTCAAAAGGCCAGATGTACCTGTAAAGCACATGGTACAGAGTCCTTAACATTCTCCTTTGGTAGGGCCAGTCATTGTTTGCTGCATCAACCTATTACCTATTGAGGGGCCTATAACAGAGCCTGATAATGATGCATCTTTCTGTTACAGAATAGGCAAAAATCACGGCAATGTGAAAAGCACTTTTTGCATCATTAAAGTGTCACATGTCTGTGGGAATCCTAAGTGCATCACAGACACTTCTCCATCAAGCGTCTATCAATGAGGCCTACTGTGCCACAGGCTACCTGTGTGGCAAAGCATTGTTGTCTAGGGAAAGTAAACTCCTTGCAACTGAGGAAAAAAAAAAAAAAAAAAAACTGTTGGCAGCCACCCCTGCTGGCAAATTGTTGTGAGCATGTGCACATGGAAAGATTTTCTATCAGCAGGGGCTCACTCTCCCCTGAGGAACGATGGCTGTGTTTTAAGAGGCGCTAGGAAGGAAAAAACTGACATCAGCACCCCCAACAATAACTAAGCAGCACATGGAGGAAAACAAGCCCTGATGAACTGGGCCACCCAAGAGACCGGGTATCGAACTGAAATAGTGACTGTCAGGACATTTCTAAGTCTAGGAACAAGGATACAAGATTACATATCTCTTAGAATAGACCAGCCTTGAGCACAGAAAACGGAAATGAACTGGGGAAGGAATCTCAGAGCAAACAAATATCTGCCAGGGTGCATAAGGTTAAAGCAACATCAGAATAACTCCAGGCACAGGAACATACAGGTCATATGAATGTAAAAAAACAGCTTTGCGATTTTACAGGAAGGAAATCTGCCCATTAGAATAGAATACCCAAAGGCCGGTTTGCAAGATACCGAAAGCAGCAATAAGCTGAAATCCTCCCAGGACACAGGAACTTCCATTGAGTCAGTCTAAGGAAACAACTCCCAGAAAGTCGGGATGCAAAAAGAGCCTGGATTATGCAGGAATTATTTCTTAAAGCCACACACTTTATAAATCATGGCTATTCTCCCTGAGGTATTTCTTCAATAGGACTACAGTTCTAGTAAAGAAGTTATAGGGCAATTAGCTCTCCCCTCCCCCTCACACTGACTTCACTAATGACAAGCAACAAAGACAAAAGTCTCTACCTATCCCAGCAGGTGCCTCAGCAATCTGCTCAACAAGATAGCTTTGGGGCCAGAGTTCCACCATTTTCCATGATATCCTACTCTTTGAGCTAATTCTTATTCAACACCTCCAACATTTTCTTAGCAGCCTTGCTGATCCTAAAGACAAGAAATTGGATTGTGAACAGGGACAACTGTTTGAAACAGAGGCTCATTTGCAGTTTTGAATGTTTTTCTATGAGAGGAGAATGAATAATCATTTTCACTCAGAATAAGATTAATGATCATGAAAGTTTGTATGAACACAGGTAAAAGCAAAAAAAAAAGGCTTCTGTTCTACTGCAAAACTGACTGATTAATGAGGGGACCAGGTATGCTAAGCAAGATTTTTTTTTTTATTCAAGTCTGTATTGGTACATTATGAATACACATCATCATTGCATTTGGCTCAAGTGTGGCCTGTCTGATGCTGGGGTGTGACCTTTTTTAGTTTAGTTTCTTTTTAAATCCCTAATAGCAAGCACATACAAATTTAGTGGGGCTACCAGTGTGTAATTTGAAAAATTTTGTCTAAAAATGATCCTTTGTCAGAAATGGGAAGTCTGTGATAAATTTCATGGAGTGCTGTTTATATACCTATCATCCTCAGAAGGAAGCAGGAGGATCTCAAATTCAAGGCCAGCCTGGGCAAATTAGCAAGACTTTATCTCAAAATAAAAGATGAAAAAGGGTTGGAGATGTAGCTTATTATGTAGGCCCTGGATTCAATCTCTACTACCAAAAAAGAAAAAAAAAGTCTCTATAGAGTCTCGCCCCAAATTAAAAATGCACTGGCCAGGCAGCCTTATAGCCCACCTAATCTAGAGGAGCCCATACAGCTGGTGTAACAGTGTTTTACAATGGAGCTTGGGGTTAGAGAGAGCTGCAGTAGAGTCCCACTGCGCAATTTAGTGTTACAGCCCTTAGGCGAATTGACGCATTCTCTGCCTCAGTTTCCTCATCTGTTAAATGAAAATACATTGACTTTTTTTTACAAGGGTGCTCTGTGAATCAAATGAGGTTCTCTGTGGCAAACTCTTGGGCATTGTGGGGTACTCAACAAACATTAAATAACCCCAACACTATTTAACATTAGTACAGAGTTCATTTTTCCTCTTTTCTGGCAAAGATTTTTCCGGGAACAAAATATCATTAATCCTCATCAACAGAGATCAGAAATGGTGTCTGTTTCTTAAGAAGTGTAACCAGAGACAAGCATCACCTTTGTCAGGAAACAGGAATAGTACGTAAGTAAAATCCCTTTATGACACTGTCCATGCCCCCAGAAGTCTTACTAAGACTTAGCAGGAGAGACATTTTACAACATTTTTCTTCTTTTGAAGGCACATTGACCTTTTATAGAAAATATGTGTCCTCAAGTTAAAGTAGAAACTTCAAACTACATCTTTCAATGTGTTTCCTTTCAAATTAACTGAAAACTGATTTCAGTGACTGGATTAATTAGTTCTTTCAACCTTCAGAGTTCCAGGTAAAAGTATAATTTATTTTGGTGGAGGAAAGTTATAAGTCATAGAAATGTCTATAAATAGACATCTGTATAAGGCTGCTATTGAGTAAGGAAATGAAAGATAATCTCAAGCAGTGACAGTGGAGTGTACTGAGTCCAGACAACGTATACTCAAGGTGTCTGCCTGGAAGATCTCCATGGAGCCAGAACTAGGCCTATGGATTCCTCCTTTGGGCCACATCCGGCTTCTCCTGTGGCCTTTGCCTTAGATACATGTCTCAGGTTGTGGTTGGGGCTTAAGGGCTCACTTTCTGCATCTGCACTCCAGCTGCAGCTGAGAAACATCAGAGGGTTAACATTCAAGGGCTCAGTTTTCGCAATTCCATTTTCTCATATTCATAAGAGGCCAAAAATAAGTTTTAAGAAGACCTTCTGGATATTGGAGAGAGATGTATCAGTAAATGTGAGGTCCCTCATTAAGAAAAGGGACAAAAAGGGAATATTACGACCCTAAGTACAGTAGATGGAAGAATTGGTAATGTTGTTACCATGGCATCCCTCTCTTTTCCACCGCTAAATTCCAGGTCATCTCAGGGAGACAGCTGGGAGACTGATCAAAATAAGTGATGCAAATCTGCCCAGTGAAACAGAAACCAGAAGAATTGAGTCTCTAACAGGGAAACAAGGAAAAAAGTAAAAAAAAAGAGCCTCAGATATCAGGAACACTAGTTCTGTTTAAAACAGCTGCAAGAAAGATCTACAGCATGATGAAGACAAATCTTTCACAAAATTCTGTATTTATTCACATGAGTTATGGAATGATAAAAGAGTTTTTGATAGTGCTTACTTGCTAAAGTTTTATGCAGGTCTCTGGGAACTTTTAGAATCTCCAAGAGTCTGAAAAATTTGCCTTTTCTTTTCCCCAAAATCAATCTTTTACTGAGACGAATGAACTAATAATCTCAAACTGAAAGCTTAAGTTAGTAAAGAAAATTTTAAAGAAAATCATATTAGCAGATATCACCTGAGAATACACTTTAAGCATTTTTAAACAAATAGCAATATACACTATAGCTATTATAATATTATTCCTTTATGGTATACTTTATTTGAATTGAAAAGACACTTGCAATATAAATTGAAAATAATATTTAAGGAACCAAATGGCACTAATGAATGTATAAATAATAAATGTTCAGTTAACTATATAATCCATAAGTTCAAACTGACATGAACAAAGTATCAAAATTTCGAGTTCTGTTATAAATGGATAAAGTAAAAGAAAATGGTTGCTTTTTGAATGTATATTTTGAAGAAAATGTTCATGATTAAAGTAACTACTTAGATATACTTGGGGAAGTAGCTACACCACTGCCTCAATAAACACTGTCAATATACTAATAAGCTAACAAAAAGCTTTGATGTGACAATTACTTAACAAAAAAAACTATTTAGAGATGTCTTTCAAGACTGAATTAATACAATTTATATAAATACAGTGGTTTCATAGTCCACGTTGTGAATATTGTTTCTGTATACAGACCTTATCATTGGACAAATTCCCATAAAACCAAATTGAAGCATTATTTAATTTTTAAGGTCTTACTCAAAATACATGTTCAATAACTGCCTGATAGTTGAATCAATGAAAAAGATCAGCTCCTTAGTAGAAAAACTAAAATATATTTTCTCCCTGACAGTTTATCATGAGTTGTGTTTTTAAATAATCTTAAGATATAGCATTCATGTTATGTAGACTTATTTTGCTTTGCTCAGCAGTGTGAAACTGAAACCAAGAGGACAGCCATTTCAAGAAGACACATTTAGGAAAAATTCCCCATAAGTAAACAAACCCATGGCACACTGCCTCTGACCACTTACCTGGTCAGGTAGTATGTTCCCCGTCTCAGGAGGATGGATGCTAGAAATGGCAGAAGGGACTTCTACAGTTAATGAACTGGACCACATGTCCTCAAGTTTTCTATCACTCTATAGCCACATAGCCTTCTCTAGTCTACCCTTCTGCACATGCTCTTTATACCTCTTTATTGGTTAATAGTCAGGTTGGTATTCTTGAGCACTAGAATGAAAAAAAAAAAAAAGCGTATTGCTAGTGGTGATGACATCACTGAATAATAGCCAAGACTTGTAGTGCTCCTTCTGCTAACAGTCATTCTGTAGATATACACATGTGTGATACTCAGTAGAGATATCTTCCTGATGGCAAATGATAGTTAATAAAAACATATCAAGGTATTATTAAGTCTTGAAATTGAACTGGACTCCATTTTTTTCCAAGATTAACTAAATGTCACAAAGGCAATCACTTCAAATCTCCCTTTCTGGCTGTCACAATGTAAATGGAAGTCAGCTCTTGAAGGTTCAGTAGTTAAATAGAGTCAATAGTGGCTGACAATGCTGGCTCTTCTGACTAACATAATTCTCTTTACCTTCAGTTTAAACTTGGTATTTCAGTGACTGTAGTCATTTTAGAATATTTCATAATACTGCTTGGAAATAAAATTTTCCAAAAAAGTTAAAACATTAGGTATGGAAGGAGAGTTTTATGCACCTCCTACATCCTGTCCAGGGGCAATTCACCCATCAGCATCATCATTGCTGCAGACATAAAATGCAGAACTGTCTGGGGCAACTTCAGAGAGCAGTGCTGTTGGAACCTTAGGAGCATTAGCATAATTAGAAGATGAAGAATTTATACCAATCAAGGCAAGTCTAATCTTCATTCCAAAGCAATAGAAAAGTGATATCTAGGTGATGTGTCTTCTCTGTAGTTTAGTGTGTTTGTGAAACCTACAGAAATGATGAGAAGTATATATCAGAGAGGTACCAGAGCTCCAAAAACCTCTGGTAATTTTATACCTATCTGACAATAATGTCTTGGTATTAGTGGACTTCTTAGCTAGAGATCAAAGTCTAGGCCACAAGAAGTTTCAGTCAACTACTTGCCATCAGAAATAAGAGAAAAATTGTAAAAAGGAAAAATGACTGTATTCATAATTTAGCTAAACAAAGACAGTCAGTTCACCCTCTTCAAATACACAGAAGTGCTTTCGCTATTAAGAGGAATAGAACAGGAAATACACATATGTAGATTTAGGTAGGCTGTGGGATGGCTAGGCAGCCCAGAGGTATTGTATGTTGAAAGTTTAATTTTATTAAAAACTTGTAAGCACTAGGGCCTAGGGGTGGTAGTAGGAAGCTGGAGAAACGGCTTAGCTAACTTTAAGGAAGCTCTATTTCAAAGAGGTCAGATAAAGATATTCAACTTTATGATTAGAACAATGGATCAGATAGTCAAGAAGAAACTGTTATTTCTTCAACTCATACCTTCAAATTAGAGAATGAGATACTTCAGAACAGTGGCAATTTTTCGAAGCCTACAATTCTAGAAAAACATTAAATTCTTATTCATATGATTTTGACACAGATTCCTAAGAGGAATGTGGCAATTCCAAAACATATCCACACCAATCTTGCCTATTGTCCTTTAAATTATTCCCCTAACTTACTGCCTTAAAATGCAGTAAGACCATCACCTACAGGAGTTCAGAATTATAATACTCATAACCCAGAGTTAAGGACTCAGATGGAAGATACTGACTTGAAAGCTCGGTAGAATAGAAATATTAAGAAAATTAAAGCAGCTCACACTGTAAGAAATTGTTATATTTATGGGTAACTAAGACTTCTGGCTAAATGATCATTTAACTTTATATCTAATGCAAAGGTACAAAAACTTTTACACTCCTCTTTGATCCAAAGAAATGTGTAAATGAGCAACATAAGGAAAGGACTAGTATTTGAGAATTATCTGGTCCTGGCTCTCTGTTTCTCCTCTGCAGAGATGGACATGAGCAGTGCTCACTCATTACATACAGAGGGGACATTTCTGCACTGTTATGGTGCTACACTGCAGGGGCAGAGACTCATTCAGATAAAAAGAGATCACCTGGACATATCCTAGATCACATTAAAAAGGATGTTTAAGACTGAAAATAAAAAGAGATTTACAAAAAGACATTGTTATGGCTTGTGTCTTGATGTCCCCCCTCAAAGCCTCATGTAGTCAGCGGTGGAGCTTTTTCTGAGGTGGGTGAATCTATAGCATGTGATGCTAGGGTTAAAGGCCTGTGGTTACTAAACCACTAGACTGTGACTATCCTAATGCCCTGCAGTCTGAATAAGACAAAAAGAGCAGAAAGATGTAGAGTCTCTCATTGCCTTTGTTACCTTGTGTGCTGTCATGTTGTTTCTCCTCTGCAATGCCTATTTGCCACCCCTGCCTTGGAGCCAGCCAGCTGTGGACTGAAACCTCTATAAACTGTGAGTTACATAAACCTTTTCCCCTCTAACTTTGGCTATTGGGTATTTTGTCTCAGCAATGAGAGAAAAATAACTAACACAGACATGCTGGCTCCCCCAAATGTGGACATAAGCATAATCATTACACCAAAGTAGTAGCAATGTGGATAGAAAAAGAGGCACATTACATGTATTTGGTGCTTATTTGAATGTTTGGATTTAAAATCACACATTATATGCAGGATGTTGCTAGAGCCATACAGTGTCTCTACCTGGACATGCCAATGTGACATAGGCCATGCCATCAGTCCCAAGATGCCCAACTTTAAGACTAGATAAGAAAAATTCAGTCCTGCTTTGGGAAATAGAAATAAACTAAAAATAAACAAAACAAAATGCCTTTAGATTAATAATTGCACTGAGAGGTCTGTGTATTTCCTAGACTTTAAACCTACACCTTGATTTTTTTTTTTTAAAAAAACACATTAACATTAAAGATGTCTCTAGAACAAAGAATACCCATTACATATTTCCTAGCAACAACTACACATTTGGCAATATATCAAAACCATAACTTTAACAGTGCATAGCAACACATTTTAGACTATATGAAGCATGCAACTATTTTCTGAACTAGTTTGGATACTTGGGTTGCAACCTGACATAAAAACAAGGAAATTAAGATGGGGAACTTTTTATTCTTTTCCCTTTAGCAACATTTTAAAATACTAAAAATGTCTTATTCATTTCAAGAATAGCCCTTGGAATCTTAAACCTTCTGTAATAGTAAAAGATTATATACTGGAAGCCAAACTAATTCTGGCCATAAGCATACAACTGACAATTCCAGAATCTAAAGAAGCCAATGACATTTCAATATATGAGCTCATTGTAGAATTGACAGGCAAAGCTCAAAAGGTAATTGACCAGCACTGAACTGAGCAGAGACATAAAATGAAAAAAGCTTTATTGGGGGAAGTTCATGAAAACACCAAATACCTAAAAGTCCTATGTACCCAGCAATACTCGCCAGCCTGCAGGGCAGTGGAGGCCTTTGGGTAAGAGGGAGATTAGGCAGGAACAAGAGCTAATGCTCCTGGATATTTTGGCCCTGTACTCCACAGCTCTTGTCCTTTTATATGAGGGGAGCAGCTAACCTGATGAGACTATTTGTGCATAGATACCTACACGAATGCTTTCCCTCACATCAGCAGGCTGAATATTTCTGCATAGCTTTGGTCTTCCAAAGCTCTTACAGGAACAGCAGGGGTTCTCCAGTTTTCTTCTAAAGCTACTCAAAATACAACTTGGTCTTGAAAGGTAATCAAGTGAACAATGTATTAATTATGGATTCAATTTAAGTATTTCAGGTGTACTATATCACACCAAATTTTACAAAAAGCAGTGTTAAAAAAAAAAAAACTTCAAGAACTGTGGTACAGGAGTCTTCACGTGGTTGTCACATACACCTTCTTGATGCCATTGATGTATGTCATTCATTACAGTCACTGTGAACCTCAGTGGTGGCTTGAGCACTTGAAATATGTCTAGTGAAAACTGAAATGTGCTATGAGTGTAAAACACCAACAGACTACAAAGAGCATGAAAAACATAGAACACAAGATATCTAATGCCTCTTTCCTGTTTCTTTTTACAGGTACTAGACAATTTAACATATTAGGATTGTATTATGCTTACATCGGGTTATACTTCTAGAGACTTAATCATACTGAGGAATTAAAGCCAGGGCTGCTCTACCACTAAACTCTATCCCCACGCTTATTTTTAAATTTTATTTTCTTTTGAGATAGATAGGGTCTTTCTTGTTAGGAAAAACAAAAACAAAAATATCAAAGGAGAAAACATTTGAAATATATTGTATGATTCTTGACTAGAATTCTAGCATTTTTGAATTGGTATTGCATGCTATTTAGCATAACTCCACACATTTTGTAAAGCCTTCAATTTACTGGACAGTAGGAATAGCTATACAGTGAGCCAGGGATGTAGTTCATTGGTATACATCTGTCCTAGCATGGAGGGCCTGGTTCTAGTCCCAACATTGCCAAAAAAAAAAAAAAAAAAAAAAAGAAAGAAAGAAAAGCTATATAAATGCAAAGCTGTTGCAGGACGCAGGTGGTCTAGAAAAACAGGATGAACAACAATGTGGTATATAATGTATGAAGAAAAACAGCCTGAGCCTAAGTTGAGCTAATCAGAGATAAAGATCTCAGCAGAGCATGAAAACTTAGGACAGACTGTTCTGTGGAGTTGTATATAAGAATCTCAGCCAGGGGCCGGGGATTTAGCTCAATGGTTCCGGCGCGCCTGTCTTGCAAGCGCAAGGACCCGGGTTCAATCCCCGGTAACCACATACCTTTACTGGGTGTGGAGACTCACACCCAGCAGCAACCAGTACCACATACCACAGTGCCGGGCGTGGTGGCTCACGCCTGTAATCCCAGCATTCAGGAGGCAGAGGCAGGAGGATTGCTGTGATGAGTTTGAGGCTGAGCTCAGGGCCAGCCTAAACTCCAAAGCGAGACCCTGTCTCAAAAAACCAAAAAAAAAAAAAAAAAAAAAGAATCTCAACCAGAAGAGCCATGGAAAACATTTGGTGAGGCCTTTGTCTAATACCTTGGGACATGAGTGACAATCCCTTCCCGATTCTGATTCATCTTTTTTTTTAAATTAACTGATTGTATTGGTACATTTTATACATACATTGTGATCACATTCAGCATGGAGAAATTGTACCTGTACATGACACATCTTGATTCTCATTTTTTCCTATTCTCCTGTCTTCCCTACAATCCTCCACCCCCTTAAATATATAATCTTGCTCCAGGCTTCAATAACCAATGACAGATGCATTCCCTTAAAAGCAGAGACTAGGCTGGTTATAATTTTCAAGTTTCTGAAATTGTTTGCCAAGTTTCTGTAATATATTTGTGTTCAAATAAATCTGTAAACAAGTTGGCCTCCGGTGAAAATTTGAAATCTCACAGTAAGAATTTATATTATCAACTCTGGGCCAGTATTAAGCTGCATGACTGATTTCTAAAATAAATAGAAAGCAATTTCTCCTCCAGATCTCAGTTTGTAGACATACTCCATATGTCAGTTTTACAAAACAAACCTAATTACACCCTAGTGAATGGAGCTCCTTTTTAATGATGATGGCATCAAGTTCCCCCAAACAAATAGTAAATGTGAGAATCAAGTCAATAAACTGATAGATACAAATGCCTGAAATAATTCAGCTTTCTGAATGCATCAAGGAGTGATCAAGAAGGCAGAGGTGTTAAAACCTCCTTGTTGGTTAATAGCTGAATATAAAATAAGTTTTGACATTTAGCTCTAACACTGACCTGAGATAAAATATAACAGAATAAGACTGACCACCCAAGCTTGCATCCAGAGGTTTTAATTCTGTTAATTAGGTCAAATGCATGACTCTCATCTGCAAGACTCCACGATGGGTACTAGGACTCTTTGTCCTATTCAGTAAAGGAGGACTGGAGCTTTTGTTTTTAAATAAAATTGCTACCACAATGCTTGCAAGATGAAAAGCCGATGCCTAGCACATTACTTCTGAAGCCACATTCATAGTCATATGCCAATCCTTACTCATAGATGTTATTAAGATCACTCTGAGAGTCATTTGTAGACCTACTTTAGGACCTGCAGGATAATCCTGGGAATCCACTTACTAATACAGATGGGCACTGTGGGAGGGGGCAGGCATTGGAAGAGGACTTGATAGTAATGCCAATGGACCCATTTCTGGATGTCACTCTGCAAGAGGAGATAGGATTGAGACCCCTGCATCAGTAGGAAAGTTCACCGTTAGCCAACAGAAGTCAAAGTAGCAGCCCAATGTAAACCACTCAGTAGGCTTGTTTCCCATATTCAAGTACAGAAGGTGATGAACAGACTGTCCGAAAGAAAGAGCCATACGACTTCTATTGAGCCCATAGTGGACTCAGCAGAGGTTGAGTGGAGAACACTGCCCTCTAGAGGAGGCATATATTATTACTGATTTAGGATGTTCACCTGTGCCATTTTATATCCCAATGCTGGTAACTGGATATGGTTTTATCATGTCTCCTAAAGGTTGAAGAGCTGGGATCTCAATTGTTATAATATTGAAAAGAGGTACATCTTTAAGAGGTTAGGCATTGTGGAGGTGATTAGGTTATGGGGATGTCAATCTCAGAATGGATTAATGTAGTTCTCACTGGACCAGGTAAGCTCCTATGAGAGTGAGTTATTATATAACAGTGAGCTTGGTCCTTTCCTGTCCCCTAGCTACTTCTGTCATCATATTAGTTCTCCTCCTTGGGCTGTTTGTCTCTGTCCCTTGCACTCCTGCTATGGCACCATCAGCCATATTGTAAGGTTTAAGGCCCTCATCAGAGACCAAAGAGATGGAGCTCCACAGTCTTGGAATCTCAGGCTCCAAAACTGTGAACTAAATAAACCTCTTTTCTTTGTGAAGTTCTAAGCCTTGGATATTTTGGTATAGCAACACAAAGTGGATTAAGGTATCTGTCTTAGGGGTAAAGCTCACTCAATTTGACAGTCTCCTAAAAATAAAAGAACTTTTTTCAAGAGACCCATGGCTGGAGTCACTGTAGCACTAGTAAAGGTTTGAAACAACTATACAGACTTTACTTAGTAATCTGCTCCAACATTCCTCAGTGTGGGAGTTAGCTAGTTGTCAGCTGATCTGTGCTAGAAAAGAAAGGCAGGTACGTGCATATCTATCTACCCCTAGATCTTAAATTCATCATTTAACAACATGTTTCCAAAAGCATTACCCTAAGTCTGAACTGTGTCAACATCTCCACATATGTATGAGGAAACTGAAGTCAAAAGGGTAAGTGGATCTCACTTTCTAAGGAAGCTCATATTGTTCGCTTCTTAGTCCATCAGATGTCTATTAAATCAGCTTTACTTACTCATCCCTAGACATAAACTTTTTGAGTTTATCTGCATTTTCCCTCCTTATCCATTTTCCTAACAAGTGGTAGACTTCAAAAATGGTTCCAATTCTCCACCCTTTACTACATCCGTGTCCTTTGCCATATAACTTTTCACACTCTGAGCTTAGCTATGTGACTTGCTTGGGTCAATAAGATGTTGGCAAATGTGACCCAAGCAGAGGTTTTAAAAGCAACTGCACAACTGTACTTGTTCTTGACCTCACCTCAACTTTACTTTGATAACACTATTCCCAGGCTAGTCTATGGGTCCTGAGTGGCGAATGAAATAAACACAGAGCACAGCCAAGTTTCTCCAGCCAAGGCTGGTACAGATTGGCTAACAGCTAACTAACCACAAGAAATGTTAGTAAACTCAGTCAAGATAATCAGAGCCACTTTGATAATTCCCATCTGATCTCAGAAACATGTGTAATAACACTGCTTATGCTCCCACAATTTGACACTGGATTTCTGTATGGCATTAGTGTGGCAAAGGACATCTGGTGCACCCTACAATACCCTTTCCAAAGTCATCCCACTGTAACTTGGTACCTTTGCTGGGGAATGAATGCCTCTTCTCTGAATGTGCCTTTCACCTTCTAGCCCGCTCTAGTATCTAGTTCTCTCTGAAAATACTGTGTCTTTTGTGGTCCTTTCTCCTTCACCCAACACAATAATTAGCAATTCTCTTATGCTCCAGTGCAACCTCCAGACCATTGCTCTCCCACTCCCAAACAGCTATCTTGCTCTCTTGATGTCCAGACCATCTGGCCATACTATACATCACACTCTGTCTTTTCCTATCAATGTCAAGTAACATTCCCTTTATATTTTCAGTGATGAAAGCCGGTTGATGGTTATACTCAGTATTCCATGCCCTATCATCCAAGGTAACTTCTTACCTTTAGCATTTCCATCCCAAAGTATCCTCGATGGCAATGATCTTTATTTCCATTCCACACCTGTCACTTGCTCTTATAAGCACAACATCAAATCTGTCAACACTTGAAAACACTTATTTTATTCAAATAAAAATTCAATTTTCTAATCATACCTCCCATTTTTCCAACTCTCACTCCTTTAATGCCACTGTATTTATTCTTCAGTTAACCATTTATTCAAAATCAGCCATGTTAGGATCTTCAGCTAAGCACTGAAGAAGTAATACTGGGCAAGAAATAGTCTTTGTAGAAACAAATACATGTGATTTCTATCTTCAATAGATTCTTGATACTGATGACTACTCTCTGCTTTATCTTTTTATTCTATTGTCTACAAGTCTCTTTTTTCAAAACACTATCCCCTCAAACTACCTATCCTGCCCCATAAAAGTCCCCATAGATGACTTCTTAGATAACACAAAGAAAATTGAAGCGCCACTCCTTGCCATACATCTAAATTTACATGCAGCCATACTAACTTCTTCCTACTTTCCAACTGTCAGAATCAAAGATATGTCATTTCACTTGTTCCAGACTAGGGGTTTTACCCTGAAACCCTACCTACCAGGATCTCTGTCATTATTTTCCCTTCCCCACTTAATGCACAGTAGTTATCTTCAGGTAGAACTAGCTGTTCCAACAGATAAACTTCCAAATCTCTCACTGAATAGTTTTTTGTTCACATAGAACTGTAGGTATCTGGCAGACATCCATCAAAAGATCATCTTTACTTGTAGCTAACAGATGGGGGAGAAATGAAGGATTTTAAAGAAGGGTCAGCTCGCAAGGGGGCATACAATACTTTTGCTTTCATTGTATCAACTAGAATTACATAAGGGAGGCTGGGAAAAGTAGTTTACCTCTGTTCCCAGAAAGATGAGGGAATGAATTTTGGTGAATCCTATTAGACTTTGCCCCAGTCGTTAAATAAAGGAGTTTTGCAGTCAGACCAGGGTTCAAATCTCAGGCCCCAAAATACTAGCTTGTCTCAAGGAGATCTGATCTCTGAGGCTCTACTGGATTGGAAATGTATATGCTCCATGACATGATAATTGGCTCTATGCATGCAACTAAGGCTCAGGAGTCCAGAAAAGTGTAATGTATAAAAGTGAGGGGGAACTATTTGTCATTTTCAAATCCTCTACAAACAAGTAAAAGGTATAGCAATTCCAAGATGGTTCTCACTAGGGATTTAGTTCAAGTGGTACTGCACTTACCTTGGAAGCACAAGGGCCCAAGTTTCATGCCTGGTACCACCAAAAAAACCCAAACAACAATAACAATAACAACAACAACAACAAGGAAGTTCTGGTCTCCTCTGGAAAACAAAAAAATTGGGACAGATCTCTGTAAAGTAATTTAAAAGACTTAATGTAGGGATTCTCAAATCTGGTATACATTAGAATTATGTGGGGAGCTTAAAAAAATAGTTGCCTAGGCCACCCCCGAAGCCCATGAAGTTAGACATTCTGGGTTAGAGGTATCCGTATTCCTTAAGCACCCATGGTGATGCCAGTGAAGGACCAAGGTTGAGATTCCCCATCTTAGAGGAATGGAAATTCAATACTATTTTTTGCCATTTAATTCAAGTAAGAAAAATACATAAAAATTAAATGAACTACTTATAAACAGAAAAGGTAATCTGGGCTTCCTCATTTATCTTTTCTTTATCCTTCAGGCTCTAGGAATTATTCTTATGCAATGTTTCTTGGTTTAGGAACTATTAATAATTGAAATCTATTTCTAAGTGATCTGTGAGGTTACTGAGTACCAATAAGACTTTACAAAGAGAAGTCAACATTTATTGGTGAAAAAACAGAGAAACTTTCTCCACTGTTAACATACATAATTTAACAACCTAAAAATAAATACAGTAGTATGCCTTTAGCACTTTTAAGCAGGAATCTACTTTTAAGGGTCTCAAGAGACATGCACAGCCAGAACCAATCTGGAAGTAACACTTCCTACAGCTGGTAGGCTTGATATAACTTTATGATTCAAGTTTTAAATAACACAATTTTGATGGCAAGGAGTTATAGCATACTAGGGAGAAAATAGAAATGCTGAACAGAAAATTATGGCTAATACATCATCTGGTTGTACCTCTTGCCCATAGCCTGCCTGGGCTATCTCCTACTTATAAATGACTACAGTAGTTGGCTCCAAAAACAAAAACAATCTCCCTTCTTGCAAAGCTCAGAGTTAATTGCCAAGACAAGAATCCATGCAACCTGGCTGTGTAAACTTGGGTCAGTTTCCCCATCTTTAAAATAAGCTCAGTGGATTACAATATGGGTTGTGTTTAAGTTCTAACACTGAGATACTTATTTCTAATCCTTATGACTCCATCAGAGGCCCTGGGGTTTCAGTAGGGAGAAGTATCTAGAGCATAATTTAGGAGAAACAAGAAGTAAGGCTTAAGGAAGGGTGCTTTAGGTAGAACTGATTTTTTGTTTCAAAGAGAGATAGTTCAGATTGGGGACATATCAAAATTGAGAAATCAAAGTAAAAAAGATTGTGAGCTATGAACCTGGATTTCAAGAGAAAGTCTGGGAGATATCAAGATTGAGATAATATTTAAAGTCATGCAGTGGGATGAGGTCATCAAGGGCCTGAGACCTGAGACTATCCCACATTCAGAGACTGTGGATGAATGGAGTGCTTTGGAAGCCAAGTCAAGTGAAACTCCCAGAATGTATGGTGACCTTTAAAATCTCCAGGGACTGAGGATGCATTTTTTCCTTGCTTATTTGGGAGAATGACAACTGAGCTCCAGGAAGGCCTTTGATCTTACCACATAGCACCATTAGCTTATCTCATTATTCCAACAAAAGCAAAATCTCTCAGAAACCAAATGGCTTCTCAATAACCCTTATGAATGAGAGTAAATAAAACCAACATTGATCACCTTCCAGTGATAGCATGAAGTGCTATCCCACAGGGCTCTCCTGGGGTCTCTTCAATCTACTTGTGAAGTGAGGAAGGTTAACTTCAACTGGGAAAATAAAAAACAACCATTCACAATTTAATTAGGATTTAAAAGTCAACCACCCAGACTATAGAAAACTTGGACTAGAACATGGGTCTTCTCACTCCACATCTTCGGTTCTATTTCCCACACAACATGAATTATTATGTAAATGAGAAAAATCAGTTTTTCATCCTGAGTAGGTGGTGTGATCCTAAACACAGAAAACTAGTATTCATATAGTACTTACAGATCACACTATTCTATAATCCACAACAAGGAAAAGAGGAAAATAACTAAGACTGAACTGAACAAGTTATGTGGACCAAAATGAATCACAGGTGTGAGACCTAGGAATGATTTTCTTTGCCTCACCACAGCCTTATTTTACTCTACTCAAAGATAACTGCCCTTCTCTTTTCCAAGTAGGATTCAACCTTAATCACAATACTAGATACCAGTCAGAGTTCTAATCAAAGTTATAGCTTCTTTAGAGCCAAGAAATTCAGTTATTCATAGTTCATTAGCACAAGACAAATCAAGAATGCTACATCTTATAAACTAAGCATGAACAATTTTGAGTCCTTATAAAGAATTTCAAGGCCAATAATCAATATGCTGTACTAGAGTCAAAACCTGGAAATGTGAAATTTTTTTCACTCATTTTAGGTTTCTACCAGTGTATTATGTTAAATCAGTAATTTTTGGCTTTAAAAATTAGACTCAATGTTTGCAGATTATTAGCTATGAAAAGCCAAATGACAGATTGTAAATACAGATCTTCCTTATCTATACAGCATACCCTAGATTAAAATTCTGCATCTCCATGTATTTCCAAAAGCAGCCTCACTGGAGAAAGTAACTACATCAGCAAAACAAAGGGGGATGGGTCACCATAGTCATATCGGAGTTTGAATCCCTGAAAGGCAAGTGACTCAGCAATTAGTTCCTCCTTTTCTGAGCAGGAAACCACTATGTTTCTAATTAATTTGTTTCAGAAAGATCAGGAAGAAATAGCATACAAAATGTGAAAGTTGCAAAGGGTTACACAGTGAACAGAATGTCTTCCACTCTGAGCATCTATTCTCCTTATTCCTTTCCCATGTGGGAGTTTACTATTATGGGGTTGTGTTAATGGGGCTATCTGAAATATTCTAGTGAGGATTTCTCCGACCTTCCACTCTATTCTTTCTGGCCTTAGATCTAGCAGCTTTTCTGCTGTGTTGTTGGTTTAAGATGTATCATTCAAAAAGTTCCACAAAAAGCTATGGTCTGCCACTCTAGTCATATAATGAGCTCCAGGTGCTGACACTATTCAGAAGTTCAAATCTATCTTAACTCCTGAACTTTAAAAAGACTAGTAATAACAAAGTAGCTAGATACAACCACCCAAGACTTGTTAAACCACTGTGTCAAGTGAAGGTAAAAAAGCTAGGATTGTCCTTATGAGTAAAAAAATTCTATATAGTGAGTAAGTCTTGCTTTAAAAAGTCAGTGAAATAGTATTTTTATTTATTTATTCACTTATTGCTTGCTGCCTTTCAGGACCTATAAGCTGCACTGATCTATTCAGAAGGGAAAGCATCCTCAGTTCTGGCATGCTCTACTTACATATACACTTGGCTTCTAAATGTGTCAGAGATGGTGCCAAATATTGGAAACAGTGAAAAAAACTGAAACTACATGCCCTGTCTTCATGAGTCAGCAACTTCAGGACATCAAGGGACACAGACCAGGCACAATTTTTCCCACACTCTATTGTTTACCAGATGTAGTGCCAAGATACACTCAGCTCCACCTGTCCTACATCAGTCTGATGGTGGGTTTCTTCAGTGCTCCAAAAGGTTGCAGATTCCCAAAGTGCATTTACTTCCTTGAAAGCTAAGGCTACAGAACAGAGACTGCCCACAATTCATAGCCAAGTCACTAGAGGCCAGAACAGGCCACTGCCAGATCTCAGGAGAAGGGATTCTGACTTCTATCATTAATTTTCTCTAGATAGAAATTGTAGGCTCATAGTGACACTCTGATGCTTCATTTGGGATGTATAATAAAGAATCACCTGGCTCCTAGTCTCTAATGCAAAAGGAAAGCAGTATCCTAATCAATGACTCTAAGAAAGGGATTTTCACATGGCATGTGTATACACTAAGCCAGGATTTGCTTGACAATGAGAGGCACGAGTTACATCTGGCCATCTCATTAGCTCCTATGTGAAAGAAAATTCTCTACGTGGTGTCCATGAGGTATATGAGACTCACAAAGAGGGCCTCGATGATGGCCCGTCACCATGGATGGGTTAGAGTTGTGACAGCAAGGCCCCAGAGGAGGCCAACATGACGTTCACACAGAAGCCGACCCTATTCACAACTCTCCCACCTCCTTCTCCTGCATATGCCATCATGTCTGCCCTAAATCGCTGCTCCCACCCTGCTACACAGGTCAGCACTCTTGACATGTCCCTCAGGAATTTCCAAATGGGCCTGCATAACGATAAAAGATATCACACGCATTTCTCTAGCACAGAGCACACTGATATCTTAGAGAAATGAATGGGAAAACATATTTTCCTTCAAAAATCTAAATACTCAAAGCAAAATGGGGTGAAGGGGGAAAATAATGAGATTATAACAAAAAAGAAAGGAAACAAAGTTTATGTATACAGGGGGTGGGGGTGGTAGGGTGGGTAGGGCTATGGGAAAAATGAGAATTAAGTTGTGTCATATACTGGTACAAATTCTCATTGTTGAATGCAATCATGATGTGTATATGTAATGTACCAATAAAAATTTCAATTAAAAAAATCTAATTAGGCCAGGGATTCAGCACAGTAGCTGCCTTAAAAGTACAAGATTCTGAGTTTGATTCACAGTACAAACAAACAAACTCAAAAATCTGAATAACTTCATTTTTGTTTGTATAGCTTACTGCTTTAAGGATTTTTTCTTCTTGATTTCATCTCCCCCTGTAGGTTTTTAAAATGTCTGTATTTATCATTGTCTCTAACTCTCCAAATAAAAGATAAGTTGTACACTGTAGGAAACTCATCAACAATCTTAAAAATCCATTTGTAAACTGTATAAATTTTGTAGTTTTACGTCTGTATTAATTGTAGCACTATTCACAATAGTTAAGATATGGAAACAAGCTAACTGTCTATCAATGAATGAGCAGATTGAAAACCTTAAGTATTATCTAGCTTTAAAATATATGTGCACCCATGTTTATAGCAGCTTAGTTTATGATAGCTAAATTTTGCAAACAACAAAAATACCCATCATTTTTGGAGACTGGATAAAGAAGATGTAGTTCTTTTATAGAATGGAGTATTATTCTGCCGTTAAAAATGACAAGATTTAGTCATTCATACTCAAATGGATATGCCTTCAAGACATCCTCACAAGTGAAATAAACAGGTCACAGATGTGTAAATATTGTATCTTTTCTCTGGTATGAGAAAAAGGAAGATGTAAACGAGTTCTAGTATGTATAGTTGATATTGTGAAATAGAAAATATTTAAAAGGAAAGAGGGTGTAGGGGTAAATAACGAGGGGGAAAAAGAATGTGATAGTAATAAAGAAAAAAGGAAACAAAGCTTATGTATACAGGGGGTGGGGGAAGGGGGAAAATGAGAAGCAAGTCATGTCATCTTCTGGTACAAACTCTCAATGTTGAACGTGATGATGATATGTATTCATAATATACCAATAACAATCGGAATTTAAAAATTCAAAAAAATTAAAAATAAAAAGATAAAATATAGGAAATTTTGTTATCTGTGACAACACAGATAAATCCAGAGGACATCATCTTTAGGTGACATGAACCAGGCACAAAAAGACAAATACCTTGTGATTTCATTTATATGTAAAATCTGAAAAAAAAGGTCAAGTGCAGATATGTAGAATGTAGTACGGTGGTTACCAGAGACTACGAATGAAGGGGAAAAGAAAGACATTAATCAACAGGTACAAGGCTACTGTTAGACAAGAAGAATAAGTTCTGGTGTTTTATTGCACAGAGTACAATAACTGCACTTAAAATTGTACTGTACATTTAAAAATAGTTAAAAGAGAGGACTTAAAAGTGTCTCTCCACCAAGAAATGATAAATATTTGTGGTGTCAGATATGCTAACTGGCCCGATTTGATCATCCGACAATATACAAATGTAGTGAATAGCAAGTGTACCCTATAAATGCATACAATTGTCATCTATCAATTAAAAATAAAACAAATTTCAAAATAAATGAAAGTATTTATTTTTCCAGTTCAGTTTCAGGATGATCTGTGTTGGCAAGCCATCAACTAAAAAATCAAAAATGTTTACAGTGTAGAAATCACAGAGCTGCTCAAACCTTAAGTTTAAATTAGGAACTAAGGGATACGAGTATAAAAAAGAAAATGCATTCTATTTCATACAGTTATTGGCCCCCTTAAGGCTTGTGTGACTAACTCAAGAAAGAAGCAGCAAAAGATGACTGTGGGAAAACATGAAGATCTTTCCTGTAGTGCTGAGGGAGGAACTCGAGGCTGGGGACATGTCTTACCTGATCAACAACTGATAATACTCTCCAGCTCAGGTACCCCTTGGGGTCTAAACAAAGTGAGAATATGAAGAATGGCATCTGCACAAAAGTGGAGAGCACATGTGCTGTGCTCTGCTAGGAAGCACCAAGCGCGCCAAGAACAGTGGGCACAGCAGGGGCTTGCAGTACCCCAAATTCCAGCATGGCATGTTTCACTTGGCACCGTAGGGGCGCAAAGACCTGCCACAACTACTGCTTCCTCAGCCTCACAATTAAACAGGAGGCCTGGAACACGTCAGTGGCCAACACTGGCCACCGCCTTGATGCTCTTACTGGTGAGGATTTTGACACCAGCAGAAAATTGCATTTCTGGGTTGTGTTAGATTTCAGAATGAGCAGTAACTTGGCATTCCCAGTAAAATGATTACATCTCAGGACAAAGATGAGACAGGGAGGGAATATTAAGCAACAAAGATGCCAAAAACACAAATGTGCTCAAAGCTAGTTTTGCTGCCAGGAATAAAAGTCATCCAGCTTTGCAAATAACACAACTACCTTTTTCCACAGTCTCTGCTACCTTGGCACGTTTCCCCACCTGTCGCTCTCCATAGAGACTACTGACCATACATTCACAATCCCTAACTGCCAGGACCTGCAGCTCCTGAGTGTTAAAACTCCTGGACTTAGCACCAAATCTAGGATGGGAAGATGTCTGCTCTGTGAACTGCTGAACTCACTGCATAAGAAGATTAGCATAAAGGCTCTCTGGCTAGTGTGAAATGGTACCATTCTCAAGGTAGCTCTGTGACTAGGTGTATAGTGGGAGAAGTCACATGATTTAAGGGGAAAATTGTTGGGGTACTGAATCCTCCTCATTCTTTTGCCCTCATTTTCAGACACAAAAGATTGCTCCTAGTGCAAAGTAAGTCAAAGGAGGAAATTCTGCTTTAGCCATGCTGAGCTTCGGTAATTTCCAAATTCAGACATGCTGAGATTTGGTAATTTCCAAATACTCTGTAACAAAGACACTCACTATCTATCCATCTACCCCCCACACACACACATTATCAGATAGACAGACTATACAGTGAAAAGGAAGTTAGCCTGCTGACAGTCTCCGGGGGCTTTCTGAACCTCCCCATCCTTTGGAAATGCCCGAGCCAGGTTGGCAGTTCTGTCTAGGAAGGAGTAGCATTTGCCAGCACAAAAGAGCTTCTGGCAGTTAAAGGTCTCCTAAAAAAGTAAGCATATAATGAACTGTCAACTTAATGAGCTCTGGCTTCCCTAAGAGGCTATGGTAGTTTCTGCCCCACTGCCTGTTCACCATTCACGCTTCTTGCTCTTCCAGTCTGTGCCACCCAACAGTCCCCCCAGTGACTGCTGGCCTGATAGATTCTCCCAGTCCATCTTATTCTACCATCCCAGGACTCCACCAAATGCTTTCACATTTCACTCTTCCTCCATTGTTAACACTCATTCTTCAGTCCATATTAAATATTTTTATGATCAATACAGATTGTCTCTCTCCATTCCTTCAGTTTTCTCTTTTGACACAGCAAACAAACAGCAAAGGTGGAAGATGATGAGTTTTTTCCAATACCCAACCTTCACCTGTCCCAGGTACTCTCCACAAGAAAATTATTTGTCACCCATCTGGTCAAAGAGGAAGGTGACCCTCCCAAAGTGAACACAGATTTCTCTAAAGGAGAGAAAAGAGGCTTGAAGAACAGAAAGGCAAATTCCAGGAAAAAGAAGAACATACAAATAATGAATAGGATATAGTGTTCTTGTGAGCATGCCGTGAAGCCTTCCTGTCTGACCACTGTCTTGGCATTCTGTCTGAAATGCAGATTTCCAAGTCTAACATCAGACATACAAAAGCAGTTGCTCTGGGATATTTAAAACATGTTTCAAACAAAGCTGCATCGTCTATGTGGGTCATATCTTGGGTTATCAGGTTCCAAGCTCCTTCTTGTCTTTGAGCTATTTTGTTACTTCATAAGTTGTGGGTAACTGATTGAAATAAAAATTGTCATTGTTCAGTTGTGCTAAACTTCCCTACCCCCTGCAGGGGGATAAATCAGTTTTGCCTCTATTTGCAATTCAATTCCTTTACTCAGTATAAATTGATGCTTTCTGACTTATTCCCTTTGAACTGCTTATAACAATTTTCAGGATCCCTCACATGAGTAAAATAAAATCTTTAGCATATGTTCATTTTATCTGTATGAAAGTAATGACCTTATGGCTTCTGAATATTATCTTTTAGAGGGGTAGAAAAAGGAATTTTTATTTAAAAGGATGATTCTTCAGCAATACAAAGTAGAAAACCAGCACCGTGAAGCACGGTCAGCAAAAGACAGCTCTTGGGATAAATGCAGCCAGGCACATTGTCTGTGCCTGTTTCCAGTTAACAACAGAGACATGATAGAGGCCTGTGACTTGCAGTGCCTAAAATATTCACTATCTGGTCCTTTGCAGAAGAGTTTTGTTGACTATTCTCTAGGAGAACTGCTTTCAAATATCAGGCAAATCTTTCACAATCACCTCAAGGTAACTAAGGCCAAGTTGGCCATGGGTCGGCCATCCTACGGAAAGCTCAGTAAGAATATTGGTACAATACTGGTTTGGTATCAGAACTTAGAAGTGAAAGGAGCTTAGTAGAGGCTCAGGGGAACTAAGAGAGAAGTTCTGAGAAGTATGTTTTGTGAAGAAAGGCCCACCTCAGTAAGTTACAGAAATTTCATTTCACTTTCATTGAAATGTACTTGTGAGTAACTTATCATCATCCACAACAGGCAATATGTATCCCATAGATGAATGACGCAGGAATGACCATGGTTCAGCACATCATTATCAGCCACCCTCTATGAGGTTAAGACACTGTGAAACAGAGGCCCTCGAGCCAAATCATCTGCAAGAACAGCCCAGCTCCACCACTTCCTGCAGTACAGCTTCCCTACCCCCAGCACACCAGGGTCCCTGTACTTCAGCTTTCTCCTCTGTAAAGTGAGCTCATCAATGCACTACCTATTACAGAAAGTTGTGTGAGGCTTCAGTAAACTAGCAGGCATAAAACCTTTACAACAGAGGCCAACAGGTAGTATGAGTAGAAAACCAAGATCAGACTCCATAATAGACCCCCAGTTATTCCACTTGGTTTCTCATGTGTTCTCTCCCTGAGCCTTATGATAACCACCCAGACCATGAATTAGCATTATTTAATGATGTTGAAACAGGCCCAGAGAGGTCAAAGGGCTTTTCCAAGAATGCAAGGAGGCATAATCGAAACCTAGTTCTGATTCCAAAGTCCAGTATACACTCCCTCAGGCAAGGTTTGATTTAAGGACAGGTTCAGAATCACCAGTCTGTATTCATAAGAGTTCTGAATGTCTGTGGGATTAAAAATTAGATTTTTCTTATAGAAGACATCTTACCTAAATATTTTTCCTCAGTAAGAATGGAACAGATGATATCCTTATGATAAAAAAATGTCAAAAATTAAAATATAAGGCCAGGTATTTTATTTCCCTCAACATATTCAAGGTATATATTCTTTATCATTTTTTTTACTTAGGTAAAAAGTCTAGTTAAAATTAAAAGCTAATACAGTAAGGCAGTTTACAGAATGTTCTTATAATTTCTTTTTTAGAACTTGAGAAAATGTGAAAAGGTCTTAAATGTAAGCAGTTGAAATTGGTCCCATGCTTATTTAATCCTTTTAAATGAAAAGGGTTCTCTCTATAGAGAATAAGAATAATTTGGCTCAAAACACTGCATTAAAATGGAGCCAAAGCTCTATTCAAGGATTCATAGGCAGAGGCAGATTGATACTACTTTACATTTTTCAAAAAACCCTTACTTTCAGCTATTTGTAAGTATTGTATGTTACTT
>PVIR01017742.1:0-34542 GCA_004026965.1 Petromus typicus | reverse complement strand
GTGTAATCTAGTAATTATTTTCTTTATGATTATTAAAAGAGTTTGTGTTTTAAGAAATATTTTACTTTTTCAAAGTTTATCTTCTAGAGTCCTTTGTGTTTTACCTTTCTTATTAAAACCTGCAACCTACCTGAAATTGATATTTGTGTCTGGTGTGAGATAAAGGGGGAGAGCAGCATTGTTTTTTTATATGGATACATTTGATGTGGCTTCATTTACTGAAAAAATATATTATTCCCCTTTGCCCTACTTTGCTACTTTTATTGTCAATAGGCATGACATAATAGAGTATTTTAATGTTACTAAATATGTCAATTTATTTCTGTAGTCTCAATTATATTCCTTTGGTTAATTTGTATGTTCTCATGCAACATTAATCCTTTATTACCAGAGCTTTACAAGTTTGGATATTTGAATGAAAATTTTCTGGATTTGGAATTCAAAATTAATTCAGAGAGTTAGAGAAAGTCTTTGTATTGCAAATAAAATTTGAAATTGTCCTATTGACTTTTAACAAAAATATCTGTGAGAACTTTGATTGCCATTGCATTAAACATAGAATTCAATTTGAGGAGAATTGGACATCTTTATAATACTTATCTGGTTTAGAGAGAATGACCCAAGTTTTACTTTAGAATTTCTTAAATTCCTCTCAGTGACATTAAATATTTTTCAGTGTGTAGATCTCAAACAGCTTTATTTAGAATTAGACTTAAGTATTTGATTACTGTGAAACTACTATAAAAGATACTTCAAATTTAACTTTTGCTAGTTGTGGCAGACACAGATAGGAACGACCTTTGCTGATCTTTTATTGAAAAATATCACTAAATTAACTTGTTAGTTATAAAAATTTATACATCAATTTCTTGGGTATGAACACAAATCATGCCATCTATAATAATGACCACTACATTTCTCATCTCACAATATATCTTCCTTTTATTCTCTTGGGCTCCATTATGCATTAAGTGTGTTATATTGCTTAGGAACTCTTCTAATGGTTACTAGAAGTGCTGACTCTTACCACAACCCTCTGATCTCAGAGCTCAGCATTCTCCAGGATTTTTTTTATCAGTATTCTTCACCAGAGTAAGGAAGTATATTTTTCAAGTTTACCAATAGTTTTTTTTAATCACATGTTCAATTTTGTGGAGTACATTTTCTGCTTCTGTTAAGATGATTATATGATTTTCCCTTTGTTCTGTTAGCATGCTAAATCATAGCTATTGATTGTCAAATGTTAAATCAACTTCACATTCTTGGAATAAACCTAGCTTGGTCCTGATGCATTTTTGTCCTTCTATTCAGTTTGGCAACACTCTTTTTTGGGGGGTGGGGAGAAAGGAAGTGCTGTGAATAAGACCTACCATTAAGCTACCTCCCAGTAAGTATTAATACCCTTTAGGATTTTCATCGTACTTGTGAGCAGCTCTGACCTGCACTATGATGTGTTTCCTAGAATTTAGTATAAAAGCCTTTTTTTTTCCTTTTTTGGTCTAAGACCATTTGAAAGGCATTTTCTCTTTTTTCTTTCCATCCTCAGAAAGAGTTTATGTGGAGATTGATATGGTGTCTTCCTTATAAATACCTTAAATATGTGGAAGGATTTTCAGTGACTGATTTTCATTCAGTCTTTGTCAGAGATGTTACTGTGCACGCACTTACTCTGACAGATGGAGAACTATTCAGTTTTCCCATACTGTCTAGGAGGGATTTAGGGAGGTTTTCTTTTTCTAGCTGTTTGTCCAGTTCACCTAAATATTTTAATTTATTGGCAAAAAATTATTCATGATATCCTTTGATTATATTTTCAATTTCTGTAAGATGTAGAATAAATCACTTTTTTACCCTTCACATTAATTATTTGCAGATGGTCTGTCTTGTTTTTTCTTAATCGGATTATCAATAAGTTTATAAGGGATTTTTGGGGGGTTCTTTCAGAAGAATCAACTTTTAATTATTTGTATTGTATATTGCTTTTCTTTCATAAATTTCTGCTTTTATTTCATTTTCTACTTTCTTTAATTTCAATTTTCTCTACTCTTTTGTTAATATTTTTTTGCTTAATTCCCAAACACTTGGGATTAATTCTGTTGTGATAGCTTAATTCTACAGGGTTCAGAAAATATATCCCAAATAATTTAAATATTTTGCAAATTTTTAAATTTTGCCATGTAGTCCAGCATTTAATTTAAATAAATGTTCCATGAACACCTTAAAGGTAGTTATTTTTTTTTTTTAAGTTTTTTTGAGACAGGGTCTCGCTTTGTGATTCAGGCTGGCCCAGAGCTCAGCCTCGAACTCACATCACAGCAATCCTCCTGCCTCTGCCTCCCAAGTGCTGGGATTACAGGCGTGAGCCACCACGCCCGGCACTGTGGTATGTGGTACTGGTTGATGCAGGGCATGAGTCTCTATACCCAGTATGGTATGTGGTTTCTGGGGATCAAACCTGGGCCCTTGCGCTTGCAAGACAGGCGCCAGAACCACTGAGCTAACTCTCAGGCCCTAAAGGTAGTTAAATTTAATAATTACATATATATTTATAAATTAGGTCAATTTTAATTTTAATGATCCTAAAATATTTTATGACTTAATATTTTATCTTTTTGTGTAGTAGCTAAAGTCTGTTCCTGCTTCTGCAGGCGGATAGAGTGGGGCGGGATCACATCACCCAGGGAGCTGATTTGAAGCTGACTCTTTGCTCCAGCTGATCTGTTCCCAGTATCCTGTGTGGTTAATATTCTGAGACTTTTAAAGATATCGTTAACAATATCTCTTACATGTCTGCCATGTGCTAGACACTATAGCACAATACCAGGAGCAAAACATTCTGCATTCTTCTAAATAATCTGTACATGATACTACTGTCATTGAGAAGCAGTTGCCCCTCATTTTTCAGGCTTTTATATTTTACTGCCATCCTACATTTAACTGCCAGATGAACTCATCTGAAGCATTTCTTTTTCCTTGTTACTCTTATACTTTGAAACTCACCTGTGTTTCCTGTCTAAAGAATAAAGATTTGTTTAAAAAAATTTTGTCCAGCTAGGAGAGTCTATGAGGAACTACTTTATATTTTCCTCATGGTCTTAATAAAAAGTCTTTCAACCACATATTGAATCTGAATCTGTCCTGAGGCCATTCTTAACTGGCAGCATCTTCGATTTGATCTTTGCTTGAGAACATTTCTTAATCTAAGAATCTTTTTCAGGTTGGAAAGACTATTTTGGTTTTTCTATATTCTGAAAAATTCCCTAAATTCTGCATGAAAACTGAATGGTTCGTTCTTTAGTTAATCTCTTCTTTATCAGGCAGTGAGATGAAATAAGTTTGATACTTGTAACATTCTGTCTGGAAATGTCCTTAGATATACTACTAATTAATTACTTTCTGCTAACACTGACTCTGGATGATAATTTTATAAACTCTCTGGAACCGCCTAACTCAGGCAGCCTCTTTTGTGGGTCTCAGTAAGCATTTCAAGTATTCCAAAGGCTCATCTAGCTTCTCCCCACCACTTGGCCCCAAAGCTACTTCTTTTAGATTTTGTTATGGAACTTTGCCACTTTTTGTAGCATTGCTCACTTTGATTACTGATTGCTGCAGAAAATATTCCTCTACAAATTAGAGATTTAAAAAACAGCAGTTTATTATCGTATGATTTGGTGCCGGCTGTGCAGAGTCGTACAGGGGTGTCATGGTCTAGAGTTTCCGCAACAGGCTTTCTCATGTTTCCAATACCTTGGTGGGAGTGGCAGGTAGAGTCACTGGGCAGTTCTCTCCCTCCCCGTTGTCCCAGGGCCATCCCCTTTCCACAGACCTTCCCAGCAGGGTGACTGCCCTTCCTTTCATCTGGCTTCAGTGCCAATCACACTTTCTTTCCCACGGCCCACTGACTCCCAGGAAGGCATTATTGAGTCCCACACCTCTTGGCCACCAGTGAAAGAAGCAACAGGCATGCTGGGAAGAAAAATGCACAACTCAGCTTTTCTAACCTCAACATGGAGATTAGTTCCACAGTTATTTGGAGGTTACTTGGGACATTCCTGGCCCCTCTATGTTGCTAATATTTGAGGAATTTTTAGTGATGTTTTCATTTCCAAAAAGTGAATGAACAAAAAATGAGAACAGAGCTTAATGGGAATCTGTTGGCATGAATCTGTGTGTAATTCTAGGTAAAGAGTTTCTTCCAGTTGTTGGAAACTGAAAGATGAGACTTGGTAAAATAAAATGATGCTGATTGTTGACTAAATGATGCTTTTTCTCTGGGTTTATCAATATGCTGACTTACGTAAGTCTTATTTTTAAACTGGAAAACACCTTTAACTTTTTAAGATCCCTAAAAGATAGAGACGATTGCTTCATTTTAATTTTATAAATGTGGTAGAAGATGATGAAAACCTGAATAATTTTCTTCAAATGACTCCAATAATAAAACCATCCATCTAGTCTTCAACCTATATTTTTAAAAAAAGTATCATTCATTCATCTATTCAAATATCACTGAATTTATCAATTAGCTATTTATCAATTAGCCTTGTGAAATGTATTTCCTACTGACCCACATGTGTCACTTCACACATTTCAAGTTTGATTATAAAATATACCATAGAAAAAGAGCAATGAACATGTAGAGATACATGGTGCTATGTTTTTTTGTGTGTGTTTGCTTGTTTGTTTGTTTGTTTTTTGAGACAGGGTCTCGCTTTGTGGTTCAGGCTGGCCCTGAACCTCAGCCTCCAACTCACATCACAGCAATCCTCCTGCCTCTGCCTCCCGAGTGCTGGGATTACAGGCGTGAGCCACCACGCCCGGCACTGTGGTATGTGGTACTGGTTGCTGCTGGGTGTGAGTCTCCACACCCGGTATTGTTATGTGGTGACCGGGGGATGAACCCGGGTCCTTGGGCTTGCAAGACAGGCGCCGGAACCACTGAGCCAAATCCCCAGCCCCCATGATGCTATGTTTGTATAAGTGTCCCATAAATGTCCATTTTTTTGAGAAAGGGTCTTGTAGTCCAGGCTGGCTATACTCTTCTCATCTGGATTACTGCAACAGCCTTTGATTGACCTCCTTAGATCTACTCCTGTTCTCCTATAATCCACCTAGAATATTCTTTTTTATTGTTTTTTGTTTTTTGTTTTTTTTGTTTTTTTTTGAGACAGGGTCTCGCTTTTGTAGTTCAGGCTGGCCCTGAGCTCAGCCTCAAACTCACATCACAATCCTCCTGCCTCTGCCTCCCAAGTGCTGGGATTACAGGCGTGAGCCACCACGCCCGGCACTGTGGTATGTGGTACTGGTTGCTGCTGTAGAATATTCTTTTTTAGATGAATATTTTCACATCACACCTCATTCAAAATGCTCCTACATGTTTGCCAAGCACTTGAAATGAAGCTCAAACTCCTCACCATCCCTACAAATCCTCCTATGAAGGAGTCCGGCTGGCTTTGTGGAGACCAGAGACTGTCTCATATGTCTGCTATTGATGCTACAGCCACACTGGCCTGTTAGCTTTTCAGATGCAGCAAACCCATTACCAATCTGTATGGGATGTATCTCCCTCCTCAATCACTGTTCTGCTAAAAAGCACATCTCCTGTAAGCACCTCTCTCCACGAGGCCCTCAGCAGAATCACTATGTGGACTACAGAGTCACTGTCTAATAAGAGTAATTGTTTCTGTGGTTTCTCAACAGCGAGCACTAGTCTTTGATATGGTAAATTTACTTACTGCCTGCTTACTTCACAGCAACTTCCATGAAAGCAAGATCTCTGCAGATTTATCCTCCAAGACTCCCCTCCCCATCCTCGTTCTCCCTTGTCAGTCCCATCCTCCCCTGTTAGCACAGAGTGGGAAACCAATTCCAATACTTTCTGGCTGAATTAATGACTATATGGGAGAGAAAAAAAAAAAAAAAACATTTCATGGAGGCCCAGTTCAGCCCAAGAGTCAGAATGTATTAACCTGGACTACACATTTTGATTCTCTAAATAAGACTAGTATTCTGATAGCATAGTTTCACTTTTAGTATTCAAGGTCCAGATACATTGCCGTGAGGTACTATTCTCAACATGAAAATCTGTATCTGTAAACTCACCAGCGTTCACATATTTTACCCTGGTATGAGCCCCATAGCCATGAGAAGCTCATTTCTGTGATCAACTTTTCTTTTATATGCTTCAGTTTAAAAACAAACATGAAAGAGCACAGGAAAACTATTTCACAGAGAAGCACATAAACTTCCATGTAATGATTTAAAGTATCTATTGATTGCCCAGTGGATGATTTGAAATTACAGATTATACATTTCATAAATAGGTCTTTATGAGCCCTTTGAAACTTGTTTTATCAGGTTAGCAGATAATTATAGTCTTTTATGTATATACACCATAACTGCTGCATTGGAGCAATTAAAGTTGGGTGAATAGGTCCCCAGCTCTGTCTTTTCTTTGATGCTTCCTTCCAGCTCCTGTTAGTGAGAGGAGCAGAGAGGCTCAAGCAGGTGTTTTGCCAGCGACTCCTTTGCAGTCAAGGTAGATGCCTGCAGCACCAACCTGGGGAGACCATGGGATCGAGTGTGAATTGCTGTGTGCTCGCTTTGGCTGCCCCAAAGCAGCCCCCAGGCAGTACCCCAGGCAGCCTCAGGTACAGTGTGAATCATTCCTGCTCCTGCCTGTGTGGACTCCAACCCGCACTCCGACAGCCTCAACGCTTTCTTCCCTAGGCAGGATGCACAGTGTTCAGATTTTGGTTCCAAGTGTCTTTTCCCAGGCTAGTGCCAAGTCAACACAACTTTTTCTTTTCTTTTTGACTTCTACTTTGAAAATACTTTCAAGTACTCATCACAAAATTGTATTCGTTGTTCTGACTCAGGAAAAACATGCTGGGGGTAGAGGCTGGGTTCTGAGGCCTGACAGGTCTGGTTTGATTTCAGGTTCAGGCATTTCCAAGCTGTGAGACTTTGGGAAACTGACTTCCCTGGAAACCTAGAAGAGTATTAATGGCAGCCTGTTTCTAATATGAATTTGCTAAGTACCAGGCGCTACTTGAAGTTTTTACATTCATTTTTCTCTTTTAAAAAGCATAAGATATACTGACTTTTTAAAAATGATCTCCACTTTAAAGATGATAGAAATGCCTGAGACTTGAATAATTTTCCCAAGGGCACAAAGTTTTAAGTGGTGGTGAAGTGTACTCTTAGCTGTACCATTATTCCTTAGATCCTTAGGGCTGTTTTAAGAACTGTATAAGATAAGGTTGGCAATGCGCTTAGCTCAGTAAACACAAGCTCTTCTTATTGATATTCCTCTGTTTCCTTTACTGCAAAGCCTTCCCTAGTTCCTCCCTGCTCAACCTATTACACAGGTTCATTTTCTCTTTTCTAACGTTTGAGCTCTGTTTGTTTGTTCCTCCATCTCTCTGTCTTAGTGATGATGAACTCTTCGAGGAGAAATTCTGCCTCACTCTACGAAGTACAATGTTAGGTACAGTACAGGATCTCAAGGAAAATATTTTGAATAAGTGGTAAGAGAAGATGAATTCTGTAATTCATGGACCTGTGAAGACCCAGTACCCAGGAGAGCATAGCCATGAGGGAGCTACTGGAAGAGCAGCAAGGCCGGACTGGGAGGGTGGACAGAGGTGACAGTAAGAGGACAGAAGCCTGACACTGGAGAGAAGGCCGGCCTGGTGGCCATGCTTTCTGTGGACTTTACCACCAGACACTGGGGGATAATAATGGTGCTTTGAGTAGGGAGTTCTGATTTGATTTGCCTGAGAAAGATCACTCTAGTGAAGCAGAGAGAACAGCTTAGGGATGATGTGGAGTAGCGGGCCTGACCAGAAGTGGGAAACCCACTTCGGAGTCTCCCCGGTGGTCCAAGCAAGACTCGGATAGGAGCCTACTGTGGGGAGTGACTTGGGGCAGGGAGTGGCTGCAGCTGTCATTTCATTTGGCCAGAAAAGGAAACAGGATTCCCAGTGAATGACAGACCTTAGGGTTCTTCTTCAAACTTAGTAAACACCCTCTAGCATTTCCCTAACAGATAGGAGTCCCCGAGTGGTTATTGTCTTTGGAACACCCTTACAATCGGGAGTACTTGTTTACTTGAAAGATTAACCCTTGAAAAAACAAAAAGCTTCCTACTTGCTTAGGGCTACCCAGTCCATATCAATATTCTAGAAAGGCTTAGGCAATTTCCAGGAGCTTCTAAGAAAGATAATACATGGGTCGCCAGGCAACACAATGGTAAGTCAAAGAAATGAGAAAGACATACAGGTGACCTCATCCATCCAACCCTTTCCCTATCAATGACCTGTGTTC
This sequence comes from Petromus typicus, assembly GCA_004026965.1. Lineage (NCBI taxonomy): Eukaryota > Metazoa > Chordata > Mammalia > Rodentia > Petromuridae > Petromus > Petromus typicus. Next base: position 26,214 of record PVIR01017742.1, on the reverse strand, counting down.
TTTCTGGCCTTTGCCCTAACATAGTGACTGGTAGCACTTGTCTATATGCAGAGCATTGAGAAGGCGAGGCCACCACCAAACTCCTGAAAAAGAGAAAGATATCCACTTGGAGTATAGATGAGAACCGTGCGTGCGTGCGTGCGTGTGTGGTGCCTGCTAATTGTTCTGTCATTTTAAGTAATCACAACTAGCCATGATCTTCCGGGCCGTGTGCTCGGTTGATAGCTTAGCCTTGTGGGTTTCCCTTTGGCTTGGTGCTTTGGGGGGGAAGTTAGGAAAGAGGACAAAAGGCCAGATAGGAAGTGGCTGTTTTATGAAGCAGAAATAAGCAACATAAGCATCCTGGCTCAGTGGAGGGACTGATACTGTCCTCAGGGGACAAGCTGGGCCTGTTTCACTCCTGGTGAACCTCTGGGTGTCCTGGGCCTGGAGCCCAGGTTTTGACTGTGAAAATTGCCCTTGTGCTCTCCAAAGTTTGTGCAAGTTGGGCCCAACAGACTAGAGAAAATACCCTTTGCTCTACAGGAGTTATAAGGAATTTAAAGTTGGAAATGTCACAATGTGCAATTTTGGTTTATGAAGCATTTTACCTACATTATCATGTGTCTTCTCCGTAGAACCTGTAGAATCAGTACCATGAGTCCCTTTCAACGGGTGAAAAGACAGAGAGTTGGAGCAGAAGTTAAATGGGCTTCAGAAAGTTGCATAGCAATTAAGTGGTGGTTAAGAAGCTAAACTCAGAAAATTCTCCTTCTCAAGTTTTTTTCTTTGTTGTCTAATATGGTTAGTCAGTACCTCCGGCACTGGGAATGCAGAGGTGAACAAAGAAATGCAGAGCTGTCCCTCATGGGTCTCACAGTCCAGCTGGAGATGCATTTACTAGACAAACCAAAACCCAAAAAGTAGAAAATGTGGATGGAGACACAGCAGGGTGCTAGGAGAAAAGGTGTAATGTTGAGGTAGTGTGTGCTCGTGTACTGGTGTTTGCATGTGCGTGACAAAGAAACTGAAGACCAGGGCCGGGGAGTTAGCTCAGTGATTCCGGCGCCTGTCTTGCAAGCGCAAGGACCCGGGTTCGATTCCCCGGTAACCACATAACAATACTGGGTGTGGAGACCCACACCCAGCAGCAACCAGTGCCACATACCACAGTGCCGGGTGTGGTGGCTCACGCCTGTAATCCCAGCACTCGGGAGGCAGAGGCAGGAGGATTGTGATGTGAGTTTGAGGCTGAGCTCAGGGCCAGCCTGAACCACAAAGCGAGACCCTGTCTCAAAAAACCTAAAAAAAAAAAAGAAACTGAAGACCAGTGACAATGGCTAGGCCTGAGGAACTGGGGGAGGCCCCTGGGAGCTGACTGGTGGGAGAGGAAGATGCATGATGGAGGCGAGAAGAACTCGGTGTGACAGACCTGAAGAAGGCTGCGTGAGGCTGGCAGGAGTAGTGTGGGCCAGAGACTGACTGGCACAAAAGACTCACAAAACCGGGTAGATCAGGCCAAGCATGTAGCCTTGGGCTGCATTCTAAGGTGACAAGAACCAGTGGATGATTTCAAGCGTGGAAGTTAACTTGCTTTTACACTTTAGGACAGTCATTCTAAATGCTCAGTTAAGACAAAACTAGAAGTAGGCAGGTGAATTTGAAAGTCATTGTAACAATCCAGGGGAAAGACACTGTTTTCTGTCATCAAATTCTGAAGTTTTGGGCTGTGGTATGTCTTATAGTTGTGTTTCTAGAGAACCACTGACAGTTGAGGATTATAATGTGCTATATTAAAAACATTACTCTTGAATTTTCTTTATTTTCTGAGTAATGGAGCTCTTGGTACAAGTCAAGGCTTGGCAAAAGTTTCAGTCCCACGTTTCCAGAATTGAAAAGACAATTTCTTCATGATCTAAGAGGTGCACCAGAGGTCACGCACATGACAGTTAAAAAGAACACTGCTAAGCAATTGGTCATCGTCCACAAAGAGGCACTCTATACTTTTCTTAGCTATGTGACAGAAAAAAGTCACTATCTCTCTACACCTAATTTACCTCAGCTGTGGAAAAGAGGATAAAAGTTGTACTTTTTTGATAGAATCATACTAGAATGAGATTAGACTTTGAGCTAGATTCATAAGATTAAATAAGATAGTGCTTGTTGTACACTTAACATTTATTTTTAAAGGATATTAATAATGATGCTTTCAAAGCATAAGTGGGGTAAAATTAGACACCACCTTCACTTCCATGGAATAATTCATTTTTGTCCCCTGGCAAAGTATTGATATGTATGTAGCTTAATTTATGAAACAACATTTCTTATCACCCCAAACTATTAAAATGCTTTGAAATCTTGGACAAAAGAAATTATACAAATATAAAGTATTGTCATTCCAAAGAAGAATTTTATGCGTAGAGCTAGACCTTCCCTAATGACTCTAAACTATCTAAGGAGCAGCCTTTTTTATTATCATGCTGAACAGATGGTTGTATTGAGCACAATTACAGATTCTTCCTTAAAAATCAACGCTGTTTAGATTTTGGAGTGTCATTTTAACTCTAGAGGGAGATGATTCTTCCTCTACCACTAAACCAACTTACTGGAGAGATTTATATTCAAAGATTTATGGATCAAGCAGCAGAAATAATCAAGAAGGAATTTAGCATCTAATCTGAATGGCTTAAAAGTTACAAGAACCCAGCAACCCAGCAACATTTCTCACACCTCCCTTCCTCTCTCCTCTACTCTTTTGTACCAACCCTTAGCTCCTCTTGACTCCTGTACTTCTCCACCTCACTTAGCTTTTGTCTTTCACTCAGTATTCACATTAATTTGCTCCTTCTCCCTAATTTCCCCCCCAATAACATCTAACCTGTACTTCTTTCTTTCTTCACCCCTGTGCAGTATGTATTATGGATTCCAAGTCTCTATAGAGAATAAAATGTGACATCCTAACACAGGCTGGTTGTTTGGTTCTGCGATCTGCTCAGGACCATGCTGGAGGGTGATGTACTGTGGAGCCAGGGCCTGGCTCTTTAGGTTGCTTGACCGTATTCAGTTCCAGTTTGGACAGAGTGCCCAAGTCTGCCTGGGGGAGGATTTGGAGTAGGGAGGGAAAAGGAATGGAAAACTGCAGTGAAGTTGGCTGTGTTGATCCTGACGGAAGATTCACTATACAGCAAACTTATCTGCCCTCAGCTGAGAGGCTGGGGACGAAAAAATGTAGAGAAGAGAGAGATAGAGGAGAAAGGGAATGATGGAGAAGAATACAGAGGGATCCAGCAGGTGGGGCAGCAGGAGGAGAAGGCTTATGATGTGGAGAGAAGAGGGGGACTCTTCAAAGAGTCACCTCTGTGGCACTTTCATTGTTGTGGCAGTCGTCACTTCATTCTTGGTCCAGGAAACAGATGACAGCAGCATCAGTAATATGCTGGGGGGACATTTCTGCAGAAAGACTTTATATTCCAATCAAAGAGCTCTCAGACTGTAGTAAAAAATGTATCTTGGCTGTAAATAGCTGAACAACTACAAGGAGAGAGTCCACAGGTCTCAGGCAGGTGCAGTACCTTCCTGTCATCCCCTCCCCCACCCTCTGTCACACCAAAGTTGAACCCAGAATGTTCATACTGAGTTACATCCCCAGACCTTTCTTATTGTTTTTAGGATAAGGTCTTACTAAGTCACTAAGTTGCCCAGCCTGGGCTCAATTTTATTATCTTCCTGTCTCAGCCTCCCAAAGTGATGAGATTACAGGCCTTCACCACCACCTTCAGCTTCCATATTCATTTTATTATGCTTTACAAATACCCAAGGCCTCTGGTCCAGCTTCTAAAATATCCAGCCCTAAATACATGCTTCATGGAGAGTTAAAGGGCACTGACTAAGCAGAAACTGATCCAGATGTTGCCTTTCATTTCCAATCTTTCAAGACTTTATAATAGACATTTTTTAAGGTTGAAAGATCTTGAGCTTATAAAACAACTGCTTCTTTTTAACAAATGAGAAAAAAAGGAGAGAATACTTTTAAAAACAATAATCCTGCATTCTGAAGTTGCATTCATAGTTTCTAATCTCCACAAGCGGGAGAAATGAATTTGGGATTGTCTGAAGGTTGATGAATAGAGTGACCTATGAGGAAAAACAAAGCACAGAGTACTTCCGTTTCCATTTTTCTCTCAGTCCTCAGAAGAATACTGTGACTCCAGCACAAGTGAGCTGACCCATTTCACGGATAAAGGAACTGAACTTAGACTGTTTAAAAGCCACAGAGAGTAGGCGAAAGACTTCCTGCTGCAGACACAATAGTTCAGAGGAAGTACTTACACTACCCTGAGAATCTGCCTTCTTCTGACTCATGCGAATGGTTTTAATGACCTTAGTTCTAATCCTCACAGTGCCATGAAACTTGTACTTAACACAATGGGGCCATTTTGACTCATGGATGATTAGCTTTGTTAATGACAACAGAGCCCTTCATGGTATCTGCTGTCAGAAAAGCCATTCAAAAGACACATGGCACATTCGAGAGATGTTAAGAGGCCAGAGAAGAGTAGAGAAGGACAAGAATCAGATGTGGTGGTTAGGGCAGAATGTTAACTTGATTGTGTTGGGGTTCGACCCGGGGTACTAGCAGAATAAACTTCTTGGGATTCCTGGGTGGGTCATGAAAAGACAGCCTTGAGTGTTGGCCTGGTCCTCCTTTCTTCCTCTCTGGCATTGTTCCTTGTTCTGCTTCTTACCCACCATGAAGTAATATTTCTGTTCTACCATAACTTTCCACTGTGATGTTTCTGTCTAGAAACCAGAGGTCGTGGACTGAATTTCTTTAAAACAGTAGTCAGATTAAACCTCTCCTCCTTCGAGTGATAGGTGTTTGGTATTGTGTCCCACAGTGGGAAGCTGACCAAGGTATCAAGCCGTCCTTTTTCTTCCCCCTGGGTTTTCCCTCCTGCCTCCTCCTGTGATTACTTACCCTTTGGGTCAGTTGATGGTGTGGCGATGTTCACAAATTTCATCATTCTGGCTATGGGTAGCCAAATAAGACAGGGCTAGGAGCCTGCTCTTCTTGAGTTGGGACCCTGGAGATGCTCTCGAGTTCTGCTACATACTGTAACGTGCATTCCCTGGGCTCCAGGGCCCTCCAGGAGGACTCTGGCTGGAAGATCAATGGCATTTTATGTGCCTGTGTCAAGGTAAAGCATGAATAAGATGTGGATAGTCCCAGTGGTGTCTCGCTGAACACCACCATCCACTGGTCAAGAGAATGCTGTCTTTCTGTCTTTCCTGTCCTCTGTTGGCTACTTCTAAAGAACTTTTCCAGAGCTTGTACTTTATCCAAAGATGTGCAGATGATCTGTCCAGCAGTATTTTGACTTCTGCATTAGCTGGCTTTTTCCCAATGCCTAACTTCTACTTATCCTTTTCTAAAAAAAAAAAAAAAAAAATTCAGGGCCAGGGATTTAGCATAATGGTTCTGGCGCCTGCCTTGCAAGCACATGGTCCCGAGTTCAATGCCTGATAAGCACATACAAAAATGCCAGACTTGGTGACTCACACCTGTAATCCTAGAACTTGTAAGGCCAATGCAGGAAGACTGCTGTGAGTTTGAGGGTCGCCTGGGCTACATAGTGAGCTCAGACCTAGCCTGAAGTACAAATCAAGACCCTGTCTCCAAAACAAAACAAAACAATTCAGTCAAGGGGCCGGGGAGTTAGCTCAGTGGTTCTGGCGCCTGTCTTGCAAGTGCAAGGACCCGGGTTCGATTCCCCGGTAACCACATAACAATACAGGGTGTGGAGACCCACACCCAGCAGCAACCAGTACCACCTACCACAATGCCGGGCGTGGTGGCTCACGCCTGTAATCCCAGCACTCGGGAGGCAGAGGCAGGAGGATTGCTGTGATGTGAGTTTGAGGCTGAGCTCAGGGCCAGCCTGAACCACAAAGCGAGACCCTGTCTCAAAAAACTTTAAAAAAAACCAAAAAACAAAAAAACAATTCAGTCAAAAATGCATGTTCTTTAAATGAAAAAGTGCAAATGAGGAAAATTTGCAGTTGCTTTTTTTTTTAACACAAAGACATGCATAGTTTCAAGACAGCTCAGCCATGGTAGTGGGAAGCGCCTCAGAGAATGGAATCTCATCCAATAAAACTGGGCTGTTGTTTTTGGATCACACGCTGTGAATTGATTTATTGTCTGAAATGATGAAAAAAGGTGTTCAGAGATTTGGAGGAGAGTTTCGATCTCCGGCGCTGCCCCTGCAGTCATGGAACCGCCTTCTGAGCCATTCTGAGCTGGGAAATGTGGGGTTATTTTGGTAGCTATCAGCAGGAATTGGCTACAGACTGTATGTTAAATAAATACAAACTGCCTATTTAATTATTTAACAACGAGAACAAACGTCCCACCGTTGGCAAGAGGAAAACAGTCAACATTAAAGCGATGTAAAAGCCCAGCTCATTCCCATGATATGATTTGACCCTGCTCCCACCCGCAGGCTAGCCTACAACCCTCCAGGGCGTCTTATCACTGTTTTATTGGAGTTGGAGCCTTGGCTGGAACTCGAGTACAAATTTCCCCAAGCAAAGCAATGCTAGGGAAACAAGAGTGAGTTAACCTCCAAGTGGGTTCCAAAGCAGCCACTGTGTTGAAATTTCACTTGGGTTTCACTGGCTTTTTTTTCCCCTCTGCCAAATTCCTGATGTCCTCACCTCCCAGAAACAGCTGAATTTGAGCAGCCAGGGGCAAGGGATCCTTGCTTTACTTTAAAGCTACTACAGCAGAATTTGGACTATTTTTGAAAAATGCCTTCTACTGCTATGTTGATGTTACCATTGGTTTAAGAAAAGAGAACTTCAAGGCTAATATACATTAACATATAGAGGCAGGCTGCACTTCCTAGAATTTGTATTATACTCTAAGGCAAGGACACTAAAAAACTTTGATGTCAGTGAGTAGCAGTAACCCCTTTTATTGTGTGTGTGTGTGTGTGTGTGTGTGTGTGTGTGTGTGTGTAAATATAGACAAAAGCTTGTAAAAGTTTTGTAATGTTAAATGTGTATTTTGGAATTTGGGACCATACAGAATAACTGATAACCATTTCACATGAAAAATGGGTATTTAGAGTCAGAACTGGTACATTAGCTGATATTAATCTGTAAGAGAGAGATAAAGTGGGTGGAGGAGAGAGACGGGGCCAAGGGAGAAAGGAAGAAAGAGACAAAAAACAAAGGTAGGGCGGCTCTGAGAACCACGTCTCAGTCGTGTACTTCTTGCTGTCATCGTTGCACTAACTGTAAGGGGAGAAGAACGAGCGGAAGGGCAAATCTGTGCTGAGACTCAGCCCCGCGGTTCTTACCTCCTCCGAGAAGGCAGCAGCCCGCTTCCCCCGCCTCCATCATGTCCTGGCCTTTTACTTGGACTGGAATCACGATTTTACTTTGTGTGGCTGGAAACACCTGAAAGGCGTGTGAACTTGCCGTAACCCCGAACATCAGATTCTCACAATGCACAGATTCTAGAAAACAGCCGTCACCTAGTGAGCTCAGTCCCAGGCTCCCTCTGCCAGAAGAAGTCTAATGCCCAGGTGGGCGAGCCCTTCTTAGCATCTTGTGACCCGAATGTACTTCCTCCCACGGCGCTTGCCCCAGACCAATCACGTGGGTGGCGAACCTGCGTTTTGAGAGTTGTTTTTTCCTAACTACACTGAGTCCCTTGATCACGGGTGCGGTATCAGTGCCCCTTACTCCTAATTGAGGCGGCACCCCTAATTGAGGTGGCGCCTAATAATTGCTCAGTGAGAGTCTGTTTAATGCATGTTTTAATACTACATAACCACATGTACGTGATATTACATGTACTATAAATGTATGCAATATGATGCATTTGCACACCCAAAGGTGTTATAATATTATGTGTGTACACACACACGGCCAGTGTACTTACTGAGTTTCATTCCAGTGTCTGTGAAGTGAAAGTGAATGGAAGGCTCTTTGCAAACCTGACGCGCTACTCCTAGAGCAGGGGTCAGAATGGCCTTTGGGAATAAACATTTGATGGAGACCTTCACAAGTGCCTCCTTGCTCAGAGAACACATTTAAGAGACTGTCAGGCAAGCTCTCTCTCTCTCTACTCAGCCCATCATTCTAAACCTAGGGTCAGTTCCAAATATACTGCGTTTCCTCTGTCATGCTTTCCTTGAAAGACAAGGCCCGTCCAACCTAGCGCCTCTTATTAGCCTGGTTACGTTTCTTGGCCGCGGCATGTGAGCTCACGGGGGCCCATGTGACTGTGTTCACGTCCAAGCGGAGTTGAATGAATTTTTCAAGCATGATTTGCGAGTCACGCTATCACATGCCTCCGAGTCCAGCTGTGCGGCAGCTGCCGCCTCCCCGGCATCCGCTCCTCGCGCACTTGGATCAAAAGCTCAAGCACATGTGCCCGCACTGATTGGGCCTCTGCCCAGCTGTTTGCTACACTGTCACCACGATGTTGACAGCCTGGCTGCTGTGCGAGCTGTGCTCCTTTCGGTACCACACTTGGGTCTGAAAAGCATTTCAGCACGTGGCTGAGGCCAGAGCAGCCAGTTTGTCCCCTTCTCCCTGGGACTAGAGCTTCTCTAAGGCAACTGCTTTGAGCTTCTCAATGGCTGTGTCTGCATGTTGCTGCATCAGTAACAAGAAGAGATCCCAAGGCTATTGTTCCTCCCAAGGCCGGGTAGTGAGTGTCATTTGACCTCTTATGTTTATCACGTGATGAGTTTCTGAGTGTCTGAGCAAGGGGACACTCCTGGCCTGTGGCAAGACTGCATTAGACAAAAAAAGAAATCCACGCTTCCTCCGCCAATTTAGGTCAACGGCATAAATACACTTTGCTTCTCTGAGAGTTACTTTGTCCTTGGAGTATGCTGATACCTGTCATTCTCCAGCACACTTTTTTGTTGGCAAGACTTTGCTGCCTGGACATCAACAGTGTGGGCAGGAAGGGATCGGACAGGAGTTCCACGGCTCAGTGACCCCTAACCAGGGCGCCCTGAGTGAGTCATTTATTCTTCTGGGGATTCAGTTTCCTCCCATAGTCACAGCCCCATTAATCACCATGTTAGAATCTGTTCTTACAAGTCAGTTTTAGAAATACAGACTTGGAGACTCACCCCAAGGATCCCGACCCAGTGCGGCCAAGACGGGGACCAAGAGTCCATACATTTTGCTGTGTGTCAGCATGTGGCCATGCTCTGAATCCGGTGTCTCCTCCTCCATGGCAGTGAGCATCTGACCAAAGGTATTTAAGGCTCTTCACCAAATGCTTTTTCTTCATAAAGAACACAGTTCTGATTTTCCCACTGCTCAAAGCATTCTGAGAAGCACATTTGTCTAGGGCAGAGCATCCCAGGCACCTGTTGCTGGACCAAGACTGTATAGACAGGGCCGGGAATTTAGCTCAGTGGTTCTGGCGCCTGTCTTGCAAGCACAAGGACCCGGGTTCGATCCCCGGTAACCACATAACAATACTGGGCGTAGAGATTCACACCCAGCAGCAACCAGTACCACCTACCACAGTGCCGGGCGTGGTGGCTCACGCCTGTCATCCCAGCACTCAGGGGGCAGAGGCAGGAGGATTGCTGTGATGTGAGTTGGAGGCTGAGCTCAGGGCCAGCCTGAACTACAAAGTGAGACCCTGTCTCAAAAAAAAAAAAACCTAAAAAACCTAAAAAAAAAAAAAAAAGACTGTATAGACAGCAACCATGAACACCTGCGGCTGCTGAGCACATGTCAAAGCAACTGGGTGGACCTGGGATGATTTTAAGTAAGCACCAGATTGAGACGAGTTAGAAGGCAAAGAAGAAATAGAAAATACTTTAAAATTTCTTATGTTGATTATATAGTTAAATGATAATTTTTGGATATAATAGGTTAAATAAAATAAAATGTTACCATCAACTCACTTTAAAAATTAAAACAGTTTCATTGGAACATAAGACATAAAAATGCACAACTTAGACTCTCTTGTGGAAGCGGATGCTGGGGCATTGAATTAAGAGCCTTCTGCATACCAAGCACGTTCTCTACCACTGAGCTATGTGGCTGGCCTGTTTAATTGTTCTTTTTGAAACAGGATCTCACTATGTTGTCCAGGCCTTAAACTTGTAATCCTCTGGCCTCAGCCTCCCATCTAGCTGAAATTATAGGTGTTTGTTACTCTATCTGGCTAAAGGTTGAGCATATGCACATACTTATGAAATCACCATCACAACTGAGCTAACAGACTTGCCCATGACTTTAAAAAATTTATTTGTGTAACCTCTCGCCCCTTTTGGTGGTAAAAACACTTAGCAAGAGGTCTACCTTCTAAATGCATTTTGACAGTATAGTACATTGTTGACAAGAGGAACTATATTGTAGAGTTGAGCTCTATAACTTATTTTTCTTGCATAACTGAAATAATTTACCAGTTGGACAACTCCAAATGGCCCCTTTCTCCAGTTTCTGGTAACCACTGTTCCATTCCCTGCTTCTATAACTTGATCTCACATAAGTATATTCATGCACTATAGTCAGCAAAATGTCCTACAGGTCCACTTATGTTTTCACAAGTGGAAATATTTCCTTTATTAATGCAGAATACTATTCCACATACATAAATGTTATATGTTACATGCCATTTAAATGTGATATATGTGTAATATATGCATTTCAATTTAGGGGTCTTTAACCCCTAAGTAGGGTTGCTGCATCATATACCAATTCTATTTTTTATTTTTTGAGAAACATCCAAACTGTTTTCTATATTGGTTGCCCCATTTTCCATTCCTATCAACAGTACGTAAAGGTTCCCATTTTTCTGTATCTTTGACAGCACTTACACTTTGTTATTTTACTTTTTTTTTTGGAGACAGGGTCTCACTTTTTGTAGTTCAGGCTGGCCCTGAGCTCGGCTTCAAACCCATAGCAATCCTCCTGCCTCTGCCTCCCAAGTGCTGGGATTACAGGCATGAGCCACCGCGCCCGGCACTGTGGTATGTGGTACGGATTGCTGCTGCACGTGAGTCTCCACGCCCAATATTGTTGTATATGCTTACCAGGGATTGAACCCAGGCCCTTGCGCTTGCAAGACAGGCACTGGAATCACTGAGCTAAATCCCCGGTCCCTGTTATTTTACTTTTGAGATAAACTATACTAACAAATTGGAGGTGATTATATATAGTTGGCTTTTTTGTTTGTTTGCTTGTTTGTTTTGATACAAGGTCTCCCTATGTAGTTCAGGCTAGCCTTGAACTCATGATAGACCCCAGGCCGGCCTTGAACTCATGGTGATCTTCCTCCCTCAGTCTTTCAATTTCTGGGATTACAAGCATACACTCCCATACCCAGCAAGGTGATATTTCATGGTTTTATTTGCATTTACCTGATTATTTATGATGTTTTTCATACACCTGTTGGCCATTTGTATGTATTTTTTGGAGAAATGTCCACTCAAGTCCTTTGTCCATTTCTAAATAAAGTTATTCATTATTTTTGCTATTGAGTTGTAAGAGTTCCTTATATATTTTGGCTATCATTCCTTATCAGATATAATGTTTGCAAATATTTCCTTCCATCTTGTATGCTACCTTTTCACTCTTACTGTTTTCTTTGCTGTTCAGTCCAAGCTTTTCAGTTTGATGAGGCTCACTTGTCCTTCTGCTTCTGTTGAGTGTATTCTGGCATCACACCCAGGAAATCACTGTCAAGCTCAAAGGTCCAGATTCTCCCCTATCGTCTTCTAAGGAGTTTTAGAATTTTAGATCTTGTGTATGGCAAGAGGAAAGGGTCCATTCTCACCCTTTTGTAAGTAGATATTGTGTGTTCCCAGCACTGTTTGTTGAAGACACTGTGTTTCCTCCATACTAGTGCATATGTCTTTCTTTATGGCAAGATCATAATGTTTCAATACTATACTTAGTATTCTTTCTACTTTTTAAAAATTATCTTTTCAATGTCTTTATTAATATAATTCCAGTGCAATTCTCTTTTCTTAGCTGTATGATAAATTCAAAACTGATGTAAATTGAAGTTTACTTCTTACTCACAGTTTTAAGTATCTATATAGACTGTTTTCATCATAGGATAGTTTTAGCCAAGCTCAAAAAAATTTTATCTTTTTCCCCTCTTGTCATCATTTTTTAAAACTCAGATCTTTATTGGTACATTTATATATACACATCATGTAAATGAGTTCTAGAATATATAGTAGATATTTTGAAATAGAAAATACTTAAAAGGAAATGAAGTGTAGGAGTAACAAGGGAAAATAATGTGATGGTAATTAAAGAAAGGAAACAAAGCTTATGTATATGAGGGGCTGGGGGTTGTAGGGTAGGTAGAGGAATAGGAAAAAAATGAGAATTAAGTCATGTTGTATACTGGTACAAATTCTCAAGGTTGAATGCAACCTTTCTACTTTTTGTAAACATGTTTACTTGAAAAACGAAAATGACATGTGCATCTATTGGACTGCAGAGGTACAGAGCACGAGGCCACTGGAAGGAGGGCACCAGGTCAAGAGGACACACAGTCAACACGTACTGTCTCACATTCACCTTTCCAAGTGGCCCAGTGTGGCCCTGGCGGCCCCGACGAAGCCCCAGCTCCCAGTGTTTACTCTGATGTAGAAGTGAAGGCTGGAGACAGGATGAGACAGGGAATGTGCTGCTTATTAACACAGCGGCTGCGCTTTCCTACCTTGCCTGGCTCCACCTGCCATTTTTGTTTTGATTTTTTTTTTTTTTAAGTTTTTGGAGACAGGGTCTTGCTTTGTAGTTCAGGCTGGCCCTGAGCTCACCATGCAGCCCAGGTGAGCCTTGAACTCATAGCAATCCTCCTGCTGCTTCTGCCTCCCAAGTCCTGGGAGTCCTGCAAGCGTGAACACCATGCCCGGCACTGTGGTATGTGGTACTGAGGATTGAACTCGGGACCTTTTGCTTGCCAGGCAGACTCCAGAACCACTGAGCTAAGTCTCCAGCCCGCCTTACTTGCTATTTGTAAGTAGCAAAGCTTCATCCTTTCCCTCAGCGACTCAGGCTTTCCTCTCCTCTGACACACTCTTCTCATCCTCCAGCTCACCTTGGCAACCCAACATCAGGCAGCTGGTCAGTCAGAAAAAGCCTTTGTCCCGCCAATAGTACCAAGTACTGATACAAGTGTGGTGAACTGAAGTACTTCTGTATTATTAGCAGTAGCAAAAATTTAAAAACCTTTGGAAAGTAATATGATATCATATTATGAGCTCATATTGTAAGAGCTATAAAAATATTCTTGCCCTTTGACTCAGTAGAACCACTCCTGGGAATTTGTCTCAAGGAAAGATCCAACAGATGCAAGACAAACACATGGAGATATTCAATGTGGCATTATCTGAGTGATAAAATTAGAAGCCATTTAAACACCTCATCATGGAGGAACAGTTAAGAAAATTATGCTGCAACAATTCAATATAATTTTATACATTCATTCAAATTTATAATTATGAGGACTACATAGCAACATAGAAAAATGTTTACAAGGTAATGTTAGATTTCATAAAGGAGAACACATAAATTGTGTGGAGATTATGATTGTGCGATAACAATTATGCATGCATATGGAGAAAGGTTTAGAAGAAATGCACAAAAACAAAATCTGTGTTAGAATTTTTCAAGAATAAATCAGAGCCTTCTAACCAGGAGAATGTGTTCTCTTCCAGAATCCAGAGAAGGGCATTTACAGTGTCCATGAAAATGTATAATATCTCGTACAGCTGTGTATGTTTTACCTGTGAGGGAGAATGAGCACCTTTTCTTTCTTTGTTTTTTTTAAATATTTTATTTTATTTTTTAGAGACAGGGTCTTGCTCTGTAGTTCAGGCTGGCCCTGAGCTCACTATGTAGCCCTGGCTAGCCTCAAACTCACAGCAATTCTCCTGTCTCAGCCTCCCAAATGTTGGGACTACAGGCGTGAGCCATCAAGCTTGGCCTTTCTTTGTTTTGACAGGTGGGAACTCACTCTTTACCAGATTCTACAACTCGATGATTACTGTCTCCCTCCACAGTTAGAGGCAGTGCTTAATATTATTTTAATAATTAAAAGAAGCCACATATAATGGCATGTGCTGTAAAATTGGCACTCTGAGAGGCAGAGGCAAGAGGCTTACAAGTTTGAGTTGAACTTGAGCTACTTAGAGACTTAGATCCTATTTCAAAATGAAAGGGCTGGAGATTTAGCTCAGTGGTTCCAGCATCTGCTTGGAAAGCAAAAAATCCTGAGTTCGATTCCCCAGTACCACATTTTACAGTGCAACATGTGGTGGTTCACACCTGTAATCCCAGCACTCAGGAGGCAGAGAGAGGAGGGTTGCTGTGAGTTCGAGGCTGGCCTAGGCTACATAGTGAGTTCAGGGCCAGCCTGAACTACAAAGCGAGATCCTCTCTCGAAAGAATTAAAAACAATTAGAAAAGCCAAGAACATAGTTCAGTATGAATGCTTTGGTTTTAATTCTCAATACCATAATAATAGTAACATCATTATACAGAACATATATTATTAATAGTATAAGTTTTATTATCATTAAAAGCAAATGAAGCGTCCCCCTCTCCAGGCACAGAATCAAAGGAGAATGCATGGATGGGTTGCTGGAGGGTAAGAGTATTCAAGCGAGAGGGGTGTGACATGGGTGAAGCTCGGAGGGAAACGTCCTCCAGCTCCTCTCACCCACCCACTTCTAACGCTGACCAGGTCCTCGCATGGTGTCTCCATCCGCAGCACCTGAGACTGGCCAGACCATTTGCTCTTCCACCTCCATCTCCTGTGCATCTATCAGGTTGAGTTGCCAACTGTCTTTTGAGGCCTCTGACCACAGAAACACATCTGTGCTGCTTGACCTGTGTTCCTGGATTAGCCTGCTAGGACATTCCGACCCTTTACCTGGGCCAGGCCAGCACAAGGGGGCCCTCAGGTAGCAGGACAGGGCCAGGGCCAGCAGGAGGGCAGCATCCGCCTCTCTGTATACCTCAGACCCACCAGGGTTGCAGCCCTGCCACAAGGCTGTCTGAGGACCAGGGAGGAAAGGGGTCTTAAAAGACTTACTTCAAGCAGAGCTCTGGCAAAGGTCTTGCTCTCAGGGGAGCTTGTGTGTTCTCCCTGTCCACCCATCCCACCACGCTCTCCCTCCCCATCGTTCCTGCCTTTCCTTTTGAAGGAGCACATCACTGACTGGAGAGTTTCCCTGTGTGAGACCCCAGCTCTCACACTGTCCCAGGCCTCGCTTCCTCAGGCTGCAGGCTTGGTCTCACCCTTTGCGGAGACTTCCTGTCCTGCTTTCTATCCAGCAGATTTGCCTATGAAAGATTGGCTTTTCTATAATGGGCACCTATAAATGATCTGAAGAAAAAGAAGAAATGATTTTTTTCCCCAAATGTTTAAGAATCGCTGCCAGCTTTATCCCCTGCTGTCTTACGAATGGCCTTTCTCCCCAGCACTTGGTTATCCCACGACATTTTGGTGAAAGCGTTTGCATTTTCACTCCAGTGTAACATTTATTCCTTCAACTTTTCTGTCAGACTTTTCTCTACAAACCATTAAGCTAACGAGAGGTAACACTGGTTATTATTCTGTCTTCATGTGAGCCCCTTTCTGTCTGGTCACTAATGCAATGAAGGTCTAACTTTAGGGGAGCAGCCTTCCCCACTCAAGCATCCTGACAGTTCTCTTTTGCCTTCCTGCGTGTCTCTCAGGGACAGCAGGATGACACTGATTTTCTTCGAGCTCTGTCCACTTTTGTCACTGTGGCTAGACTTGGCAGCTCTTCAAGCAGCTGCTATTCAGTCTCCCATCTTCTGTCAGGTGGCAGTGGGCACTGGGGAGTTTGTGACCACCAGCTTAAGGACCCCTGACTGTGTTAAGAAGACAGAATTTTGGGATCAGAGAGGAAAAGGAGGGATAAAGTCAAACTCTAGCTACTTGCTGGCTGAACAGCCCTTAAAGAACAACCTCAGTTTCCTCATCAGAAAAAATAACATAGTAATGGTCCCTCTTTCCTAACTGCACACATTGTGCATTGTGACTGAGTCCAATTTTAGTACATATGTGTATGTATATTCTCCTTTTTTATCCTTTAGAATATTGTCTTAGATTTTTAGCTGGACTCTTGCTGCCTGGAACAGATAGTATTCCCCAATCTCCTCAATATCTAAGTGTGACTATTGGACCAGTTAGGGCCAAAGAAATGCAAATGGAATAAATAAGTGCTGTTTTCTGGAAGCGTCTTTGAAATGAAGGCTTGCCTCTTCTACCCTTTTGTCCTTCATCCTGCATAGAACTGGGACACAATAGCAAGAGCTCCTACAGCCATCACAGAAAATGAAGAGGAAATCTACATGCCACTCTAACAAAATAGAAAATGCTCAAGCTCCTAACAGCAAGGAATACCATAAGTATCTTGGGATCTCTCCTGCTGTAAGCAAGGGAGATAGAAGTACATTACTTAAGTACATTATTCTTTTTCTGTTGCTTTCACTCAGATGTAATTCTAAACAAGAACCTCACTGAGTACTTACTACCTGATCGTGACCCCTCCTATGCATTTTGGAAATGTTCTCCTCCTTCTTCTACTAGTACAGCAGCAGTTGCAAGTGTACCTGCTATAATTAAAGCATGAATTGAGTACTAAAGATGCCACAGTCAAAGGAGCAAATGCCTGGTATGGAATATCTTATTTAACCTTTACAACGATTCTCTGAAGCAGGTACTATATTTTAACTCTCATTTATGAATGAGTATAGTAATTTGCTAGAATCATCACAATAAAACTTCACAGAATGAGTAGTGTGAATAACCTTTTTATATTCCCACTATCCTGGAGGCCAAATATCCAAGAAAGAGATGAGATGGCTCTATTTCTCCTAAGGTTTCTTTCCTGGACTCGTAGTGGGCCAGCTTCCTGCTGCATCTTGACACGGTCTTTCTTCTGTACATGTACATATCTAGTGTCCCTTTGATGTCCAGATGCTCTCTTCTTAAATGTACACTAGTCACACTGGATGAGGGCTATGCCCATTTTCAGTAAGTCACCCCTTTCAAGATCCTGTTTCTAGATATCATCATTTTATGAGCTATGGAGATTAGGCCTTCAAAAGCTAAAGTTTCAGAAAACACAACTAGAGGAATTAAATAACTTTCCTAGAAGTACTGTTAGGAACTGATAAAGATGGGTCCCAGATCCCACAAGTCTGGTTCTGGTTTGGTTCTTGAGCTCAGGTTGTCCGGCTGCTAGAAGTTGTGGTTCTCCCTGACTGCAGACACCAACATCCACAGGAGCTCAAGGCACGTATATAAAATGGTGTAGCATCTTGCATATGACCTCAAAGCATCCTTTTATGTACATTAAATTGTCTTTAGGTTTCCTGGAATTCCCAGGGCACTAGAAATGCTATATAAATAGTTGTGCTATATTCTGTAGGATTGGTGACAAAGGACAAATGTATATGTTAAGTACAGATGTATTTTTTTTCAGATCTTTCTGATCTGCAGTTGGTTCTATCTGAAACTATGAAATCCATGGATCCAAAGGTCCAATTGGATTGCTTTCCATTCTGTGTTGTCATCTATAATGTGTTTTGTCTGACAGTAAATGCTGTTCCCAGAGCTCTTTGTACATTGAATGGTCTAAGTTTGTGAGCACCAGTGTGAGCTTTGGGGAACAGCTTTATGTAATTACCATCATCTTTTGCCTTAACCCCAGGTTGACATGAATTAACTGTACTGAGGCCTTTGCCCCCTGTCACCCAGAGGTCCTACTAGCATTGTCCTTCCAGCTCCAGGGGAGAGACGCCTACTGCAGCACATCCCCCCACCTGCTGTGCTGTGAGAAGGATGTGACAGGAAGAGGCCTGACCACTCCTGCAGGCGACAGAAATCACACTCCTTCTGTGATGTTCTGCTTTACCATAGGCCCAGAACAAGGGAACCAATTGTCTAGACACTAAATCCTCCAAAACTTTCAGCCAAAATAAACTTTCTTTCTTTATAAGTTGTTTTATCTCAGATGTTTCTCACAGTAGCAGAAATCTGCCTAACAGAGGAGTTCATACAGCACTTTCTCTACAATAAAGCATATGCAGACTATAGACAAGGTGACCCCCCACCCCTTTGCCATGCCGCCTTACCACTCTCAATGCTGTAGGAATTTGGAAGAAGTTGCTTCAGGGAACAACATAAAAGTCTACAGTTAGTGTAAAAAGAATATGATATTTACATAAATGTCCACATGACTGTATTAATACAAGCATCCTGCAATTATTTGAATTCCAAAATAAATTTGAGCTTATCTCTCACATCCCACCTTCTACTCCCCTCACTCCTTTCCAAACACCTCTAGCAAAGAAACTCCACCTGAATCATCCGTGAAGTATTTGTGCTTGAAGTCAATCTCATAAAACCTGCACTCGCAACAGACAATCCTTTCTCTGGAAACGTATTAATAATGCATGGCCAGAAAGTACAGACAATGTGATCACTGTTGCAGGGATTTGTAGCCACATATTCCATCTTGTGCAGGTTTGATTTTTGCCCAGTGATGACATTTTCTGTGCAATTTTTAAGGGAGGCAGATGTTCATCTACTTGCTGATTGGCCCTGGTTCACAAAGCCAACAATGATTTAAAACAAATTGCTTTCGATTTTCCCCAAGTACCTCAATTTTATTATAAAGGGACTTGCAGTACAAACTGTGGCTCAAGTAGGAATGCTGGAATGTCCAGTCCAGACTTTCTTAGCTAAACCTCTGCCCACAGTTAAAGGGACTGAGTATGGGGATGGACAGCTACAGAGGAGGTACTTGAGGAGTACTAGAGGCCTCTGTCTAAGAAAACCCAGACGTAAGAATTCTAAGAAGGAGGCTGGCAGATGAGGGGAGACTTCCTGCCAGCACTAGCACCACTGTAGGAGACACACAAAGCTTGCTTTTAGGAGTTGTGGATCCTACTCTACACAGTGCTATATATTCATGGTGATGACTTGGACAAGTTACTTAGCTACTTTGAATCTCAGTTGTGTCCTCTGGGCATATTTAGTGCTGTCGGCCTTCCATATTCTTATTGCATCCATGAATTCTAACAACTGTGGATCAAAAGTATTTTTAAAGATTACATATGTACTGAACATATGAAGATGCTTTTTCTGGTCATTATTGCCTAAACAATACAGTACAAAACTATTTATATAGCCTTTATATTGTATTATATATATATAAAGATGAAAGCTGGCCATATGCAAATATGACACCATTTTATCTAAGGCACTTGAGCATCCTTGGAGTTTTTACACCCTTGGGAAGTCTTGGCACTAATCCTCTGAGGAGACTGAAAGATGAATGTTCTTATTTTTATAGACTGTTGTGACGTAACAAATTTCCAAATACTTAGTATGGTGTCTGGCACAAAATAGTTATTGAAAATATTTTTCAGTCTTTCATAGTTAATTCTGAATTTGCATTTTAAATAATTTTCCATCTAAAAGGGCAAAATCTTAATTTATATGCATTTCTCTAGGAACATATCTATTCATCAAAATAAAAAGGGAAATCCTGAAAGTGTATCACAGATGCCAGCAATATCTGAAATCCTATTCCCCACTACCAGGTTGTTGCCTACTTAATGACTTGGTGTCAGTTGGCCCCTTTTGCTGCTCCTTGCTGATGACTTTGGGGGTTCTGAGTTTTTCTCACAACACGAGCAGGCCACTCTCTCCCTGCACATGGGGAAGGGGAACGCGTGGCAAGGTGATGTGTGAGATGCTGCAGATAGAAGCAAGGAGATCTGGTTCTCGTCCTTGAATGGCTCTTAGGCTGGTGGAGAGACAAACAGATGAATAGCTCCATGACTGGCATGTGAACATGGAGCATTATGGCCCTAGAGGAGTCAAGGGCAGCTTTCTGGAGAGGATGATGCCTGAGTTAATTCTGGAAGAATCCACTCATGCGTGGACATGTCCATTCTTTATCAGCAAATGGATATCAAGGGACCTGACTAGGTGTCAGATCTTGCTCCCTGCATTGTGCCAAGAGTACTGAACGACTAGACACCATCTCTGTTCCTGTGGAAACTGGATGCAGCTTAAAAGAGACAAAAGACATCTTTAGCAGGAGGAAGAGGAAGGCAGAAGTCTAGAGGACAATCGATCCCAGGCAGACGTGGAATGTGTGACTCTGATGTAGGTGGCCTTCCCTCTCTCTCCCTTCTCATCATGGTGGTGCCACTAAAATGGCCACAATGGTGAAGATTGTGCCCACAGTCAGGAACCTAACTGAGTTACACCTTGGCAGCTACTTGTGGCTAATCCCTTCCACTTCTAGAAATATTGGCAACATTGTTGGTCTCCTCACATTAACAGCAAAGAGGCTTCATATTGGTAATGGCACTCTTACATTTTTGTAATGTATTCATTAGGATTATTTGTTTTTTACACTGTGGGTTAAAAACATCAGACAATTCTTTCATTCCCGTGACACAGAAAAATATGCTGATGCATGGACACGTGACTTGGTTTACTCAAGATCATGTGACTAGTTGGTGGTGGAGTCAAGGTTTGGAGACCTCATTCCCTGGTTCACTCATTCTACAGTGCTTCCAACAGATTGCTATTGACATTTGATGGAGAGGGCTTGGTGGTGAACATTCTTCATTGTGCCAGACTATCCTAGACTGAAGGACCTTTTCAGTCCTTGCCAGTACATCCAGGTGAGAGTCCTGTGACAGCAAAAGGCCCTGTAGATCTCCATAAAGCTCCCAGGGAAGCTGCTACTTTCTCCAGTGGACATTAGGGGAGTTTAAACTTTTCTTGCTATGAGTAAGAAAATAGGGCCACCAGAAGCAGAAGAGCTGCTAACATATCTGCTGTGTATCATCAAAGCAGCTGCCACCAATACTGTCCTCTAGCCCTACCCGGTAAAGCTGGGCATGCTGAAAAATTCATGCGCTCAATCAAAAAAGAGTCCTGATTCCCTTTCGAGTGCTCCATGCTTTGCACTGTGGATGTGATGTTCTTGTCCTTCAAAGAATTTCAGCATGACAGGGCAGGAGTGGAGGCTAGTATGCTATCTAACAACTAAAAAGCAATGGTTAGGCAGTGTCATGACAGGGTCACTCACACAGGTGGCCTAAGAACCTAGACAAGGGCACCTAATCCAGATTGGGTGGAAGAGAGGAGAGATTTTCTCACTCTCACAGCTATGCAGAGCTGGATGGTGGTGAAGTCAAAAGCCCGCCACTAGTGAAGATGGTTAAATAGAGGCTAGATCACTGTGTGGCTGAGAAAACATTCCAGAGGCTTAATCATTACACGGAAGCTACTGTCCTGCTGCCTGGAGCCTCTGCTGGGTCCTCAGAAGACCATCAGCAGAACGTCCTCCTGTCTGATTTCTATAACGCTCCTGGATGGGGAGTTAACCCCATGTTAGACTGGGTGCTATGGTCTGAATGTTTGTGTCCCTCCAAAATCTGGTGTTGCAACTTAATTCTCAATGTGAATGTAACAGGGCCGGGGGCTTTGGGAGGTAACCAAGTCTTAGAACAGAGTCCCCAAGAAGGGTCCTTGTGCTGTTATGAACGAGATCCTCAGAGAGCTGGCACTTCTTCGACCATGTGAGGACAGAGCAAGAAGTCACCATCCGTGATCCAGAAGTCAGCTCTAAGCACACAAGGACTCTGACAGGACTTCGGATTTCCCAGCCTGCAGAACAGTGTGAAGTAATTTTCTATTATTTACAAATGACCCAGTTAATGGTATTTTTTAGAGCATCTTGAACAGACTAAGACACTGGGTTATAAAAAATATAATGCTGGAAATAATCTGTTTTCCTTGCAAAGTGCTTTCTAAGAAGCAAGCACTGATTAAAAACAAACTTACTGTATTCGTCCTGCCCAGTGGTACAGGGTACTCTGTCAGGAGAGGACAGCACCCTGGCACTGCGCGAGGAGAAGGGCGGGGAGGGCAGAGCAAGGCCGGGGGGTGGGGGGGCCTCCCTTCCCTGAAGGCAGTTTTAATTGGGCAGTGAGATTTTCTCTCCGAGGCAGCCGGAAGAGGTATGGAGAATCTCTCAGCTCCAATTTACAGCTGCACTCTGCTGAGCCAGGAGGCCAGCGGTTCAAACGTCAGCTGGGGACAGTTCGCTGACAACTCTGTGACAGGGAGAGAGTCTCAGGGGACCCGGGACCCAAGAGCAGAGACGCTGTTCTGCTTCCAGTGGGCGAGGTGTCAGCTTTCAGCAAATGCTCCCTGTGTGCGAGGACAGAAAATGCCACCTCAAGAGCTGCTCTCACTGGGTTAAAAGTCATGTTTGTGTCACCATGTCAAAAGGACACGGCCTAAAAAGAGGGCTCGGTCACTGGACGGGCCGGTGGTTGCAGACTGCTGATGGCTTAGATTTCAACTTCAAGTCTGCGGCTGTCAGCACCAGTTCTTCTTGTTGCTTCTGTCTTTCCGATTGGAAATCTTCTGCTTAAACCAGACATACACCAAATACCTATGAAATCATTTATGGAATGAAATGATCATCAGACGTACCCCCACCCTGTTTTCTCTGTCCCTTCTTTGTGCTCTGTTTGCCCCCTAAACACTTCTATCCATTTCAGGTATTCTTCTCTCCAGCTTGACTTTAACAGATCCTTCCTCAGCTGTGGGACTTGATTCTCATCGGTGTGATTTAATCGGAGGGGAAGCATTGAGCTAAGTGGGCTACTCCCACGCTCTCAATTCATTCCCTCTCCATGTTCAGGATCCAGTTTAGGATTCCGGACACACCTTTTTTATTGTCTAATTGTATTAGTACATATTTGTAGTATGTAGTGACAACACCCACCATGGGGAGTTGGTACACGTACATAACATATCTCAGTTCTTCTTAGTCCTTTCTTTTTCTCTCCCTTCCATATTTAGACCCCCTTCTCATTGGCAGAATGCTGATCTCCCTTTTTTCCTATTATCTTTTATTTTTCTCATTAAATTATTTATATTTTGTGTTTCTCATATAAAAGAAGCTATCCAATATTTAAACTCATGTGTCTTAACTGATTTCACTTAAAATTATGATCTCAAGGCGTCATTTTCTCACAGATGACTCAAACTTGTCTTTCTTTTTGGCAGAGTAGTACTCCATTTTGTAAACATATCACATTTTAAAAATCTATCCATCTGTTGATAAGTATAAAGGCTACTTCTAAGATTTAGCTATTGAGAGTTGTGCTGCTATAAACATGAACACGCATGTATCACTATAACATGGTGTTTTTAATTCTGGAGGTAAGATTCCTAAAAGGGAAAGAGATGGATCAAACACAATTTCTAATTTTAGTTTTTTTAGGAATATTCATACCAATATGCACAACAGTTGTATTAGCGTACATCCTAACATTAATGTAGAAGGATGTCTTTTCTCCTGAAGTCTTATCTGAAATTGGTATTATTTGATTTTGATGATGGATTTCTTATTTGATTTCTCGATTCTTTCTAGAGTAAGAAGAAATCTCACTGTTGTTTTAATTTGCATTTCTGATAGCCAGAGATGTTAAAACATTTCATGTATTCATTGGCCATTTACACTTCTTTTGAGACATGTCTATTTATTTCATTTGCCTATTTTTGATTGAGTCTTATTTTGAGGGATAAAATATTTTGGAGTGCATAGCAGTGACTGGAGAACATCTAGTTGGCGACTACAGCTTGTGGCTACTATGAAATAGTCTTCCTGAGAAACTACCGACTCTGTCTTAGGGCCACAGGTTTGTACTTTTTAGGTATAGCTATAGGAAAATATACAAACAAGAAGGTAGTGGTCGGGAATCTTGATTAATCGGAAATTTCAGTTTCAAGAAAGAATAGTGACTATTTATTTGTAGGTAGAATTGTAATTATAGGAAAATAATATTATATCACAGTTTCAATAAAAACAGCCAACTGGTTTTTAGGTTTTCTTAACCTGACTCTGGAGATAGATGTAATGAGATGTATAAACCATTGGAAATTGAAGAGAGAGAGAGAGAGAAAGAGAGAGAGAGAGGAGAGAGAGATCATGTGTGTGTATATGTATATCTATCTGTGAAGGTCAGAAGTTTTTCCAAAGAAATGACAATTCAAGATACACAACACATCACTGCCCGAGGGTGTGACTTTGTCTGTGGTTTTTATTTTCTAGCATCACTTCCTCTCCCTCGTGTTTCTGGTCCTGCACATCTGTCTGGTCTGTTTTGTCTCCATCTTCTCTTGATCCTGACTTCTGCCGCTCAGGCCTTCTACACTCCTCACCTGCAGATCACCAGAAGCCTCCAGTCTAGACCTTTCATTCTTTCTTCACCTTCTTTTCTTTGCTCCTTGGTAATCCAATCAAGGTCACTCTTCACATTAAAATGAATCATCCTTTGAAAGGGATTATGGATAACAAGATGCTTTCATGCTTGTCTCCTACAATCCACGTCCTGCCTCAAAGTTCCCCACCTCTGTGCTCTTAGATCTTCTGTGTCCTTCTGCTTAAGCTTTCCGTTACCTCTCTCCCATACTCTGTTGAAACATGAAAGACCTCTCTGTTACTAAGCTTGCCATAATTCTACCAGTTCTTACTCCGAACTCCCAAGAATTTCACAGTGCTTGCCTTTTTATTTAACCCAAACCATCATTAAGTGTACACACTTTAATTTCCCTGGAGAACTATGAACATATGTGATTTATTTCTATACCTGCTAAATTTCCTAGTTATCTTTTGTATACACATAATTGGCCTTCCACAAATTATTATTTATTGTTATTATCTATATTAGTCAGACTGGGCTACTATCACAAAATATCAAAGTCTGAGTGGCTTATACAACAGAAATGTATGTTCTCACAGTTATGGAGGCTGGAAGTTCAATATCAAAGAGTTAGAAAATTCCATTTGTGATGAGGGCTCAGTTCCTGGCTTGTAGAAGGCCCCTTCTTATTGTGTCCTCATTGTGCCTCTTCTCTGTATAAAGAAAGAGAGTAGATGGTACCTCACCCTCTTCTTATAAGGACACTGCACCTATTGGATTAGAGTTCTGTCCTTACCATTTAATTTAATTTTAGTTACCTCCCTAAAAGCCCATAACAGTCATATTGGGGATTAGAGTTTCAACATTGGGATTGGGAGACACACAGTTTGGTCTATAACACTTTCTTTCATCTCTGTGTGTCAATATAAAGTGTTGGTAGATGTCTTGGTAACTTTTCACATTGCTGAGACAAGATACGGAAGACTCGAAGTTTTAAGAGGAAAAGTTTATTTGCGTTTATAGTTTGTAGAGGTTTCAGTCTCTAGTTGGCTGGTTTAAGGCAGGGTGGTGTGGCAGAGGGGCATCCCTGTGAAGAAATAGTCCATGGCAAGCAGGCAGAAGACAGCAAAGCAGCGAAGAGCAGTAGCAACAGTCTGCCTTTCCTTTTTATCCTTTCCAGGTTGCCTGCCTTTGGGTGATGCCACCCGAACCCAGGATGAGCCTTCCCATTATCCACACCCGGAATTATGCTAAACCAATCAGAAGACTAATTCAGTGACCACACACCTAATCCTGCCATCACATATCCAGCCACCTCTGAAAAGGTCTACCCATGACCATGTGGATCTTTGGGGGATGTCTAGATACAGGCCATAACAGTAGACAACCTGTAATGACCATCTTGAGTCATGGTTCCTTTGTCATCAATGAATAAAGTACAGATTTTTTTTAACACATTTTCAATACCAAGAGGAGACACCACCTGACATTTTAGTGTGCTGCATTCTAAACTCAAATCATTTATATCACTATCATGCTTTCTGACATATCTTCATACCAAACGTACTATAGCTTGCATTAAAGTGCTGTTTGAATTGATTTATGTTTTCACTTAAGTATTTTAGAAAAAAACTTATCTATGAAATCCTAGAATTGATTATGCTTTGGTACACACATTTAACCATATATTAACATGAAAACACTTATTCAAATTGTTTGCTCTGCCACTCACTGAACAGGGAGGATTTTATTTCCTGTTTTGTGGATGTCATGTCGACCACATGACTGTTGGTTGCTGCTGTGTAGAAGATGTAAGGCAGCATTTCCACGGTTCTATTACATAATTCTCTCCTCTTGCCTAAAGGCTGAACTAGGAGCTATGCTTTGGTTTGGTCTTGAAATGAAGAAAAATTGAAGCAAAGCTGGAACTAACTGGCA
>PVIR01017741.1:0-34428 GCA_004026965.1 Petromus typicus | reverse complement strand
AACTATATTGAACAGAAGTGGTGAGAGAGGACACCCTTGTCTTGTTCCTGATCTTAGTGTGAAAGGTTTCAATTTTTGACCATTTAGTATGATACTGGCTGAAGGTTTCTCGTAGATAGCTTTTATTAGTTTGAGATAGAGACCATCTATTCCGATCTTCTGTAGAGTTTTGAACATAAATGGGTGTTGTACTTTGTCAGACGCTTTTTCTGCATCAATTGAGATGACCATATGATTTTTGTCCTTAAGCCTGTTAATATAGTGTATAACATTGATTGATTGCGTATGTTGAACCATCCTTGCATCCCTGGGATGAATCCAACTTGGTCAGGGTGTATAATCTTTTTGATAATTCTCTGTATTTCAAAGATGAACATTTAATCCTGTATTCCCTTCTCACTATTTTCATTCATGGGTATGTGCTAGTAGTAAAGCAAGTAAGTATTGGGCTGGGCTTTGGCTCAGTGGTTCCAGTGCTTGCCTTGCAAGCACTAGGTCCTGAGTTCGATCCCTCAGCAGTGGGGCAGCGAACCTAGCAGCTGAGAGTGTGGGCTTTGTTTCCCCTGCACTGACACCTCTACTCCCTCAATACCCCATCAATATGGTGGGGCTAAGGAAGAATACCTGCCTTCATCATCTGCGAGGTTAAAGATAAGACAAATAAACCATCACTTTGTGAAGCTCAAAGTAAGCTATCACTATATCTATTTACTGTATCCCTTTTTCCAATACAGTATTGGTTTCCATCTAATATCTGTATTTTTTAACAAAACCATATCTCACAAAAACATGGCAGCAGCAAATATTACAGTGTTTCCTAAGTATTTCAAAGGCACAGGATCAAGTCTGTAACAAAACATGTATGTTTTTACTTACGAGAAAGAAAGAGAGGCCTTTAAGTAAAAGATGTCATAGACACATTTCACATTAAATAACAGAACAACCCCCAAAACCCTGTGGTTTTACTAAGAAATTGTATCAAAAGTTATTTCCTGAGGTACACTACAGTGGATTCAATTTAGGGTGAGTGTACCACAGTACTGAAAATAATTTTGGGGAAAGGAATGCTGGGAAGGGCATGGTGAGGGGAATCCACGAACAGCAGGAGGAAACAGAAAATGTGTCAGGAAAAGAAACTCAAATGGAGCACTGCAATCTCTAGACATCCTCATCTACCCTTTCCTCCTGCCCACATCTTCCAGGAAACAATCATCATCATCGTTAATTCATGGGTATTTATTTACTTCTTGTTAGGTTTGGGCAAAGGTCTTATGAAGATTAATTCATTTAATCCTTGACCCTGTCCTCTGAGGTCAGTGTGATTATTACTATCCCTGTTTCACAAATGAGGAGTGTGAAGCCTCAGGAGAGTAATTTGCCCATCACACAAGTGGTCGAGCTGGGGTTCACACCCGCCAGAGGCAGCAGCAGCTGGGCTTCACACTGTAGCACCTCGAGAAGATAACAGGGTGTCACTCGTTTGTCACTCATCTGATACGTGATAAGCAGTTGTTTCCATCCAAAGGGCAGAGGCGTAGAATGACTCACTTGCAGTAATTCATCTTAGCAACAATATGGAAAATAGATGTCTGTATGTCTCCATGTGCAATGAAACCCATTCCCAACAAAGCAATTTCTTAAAAACTGCTAAATGATTTCCTTAAATTTTTAAATTATAAAATATGTAGTATGTAGAATTGATCACTTTAAGTATATACAGTTTATTCAATGCTGTACAACCATCCCCACCATCCAGCTCCAGAACTTCTTCATTACCCTAAACTGAAACTCTGTACCCATTAAACTTTGGGCAACCTTCTTTTCGTTGAGGTGGGGAACAAGATCTCACTATGTTGTCCAGGCCCACTTTGAACTCCTAACCTCAGTGATTCTTCTGCCTCAGCCTTTCCTGTCTCTGGGACTATAGGCACACATTGGCACAGCCAGCCAAAGCCATTAGAAATAACCCCCCATTCCTCTAGCCTCTGGTGACTAATATCTCCTTTCCATCTCTGTGACTACTCTACGATTCTCATGTAAATGGAATTATATGTGTTCTTTTGTGTCTCACTTTATTTTACCTCACACAATATTTTCAAGGTTCAGGGCCAGGGATTTAGGTCAGTGGTTCCGGCACCTGTCTTGCAAGCGCAAGGACCTGGGTTCCATCCCCGGTAACCACATACAATACTGGGTGTGGAGACTCACCCCAGCAGCAACCAGTACCACATACCACAGTGCCAGGCGTGGTGGCTCATGCCTGTAATCCCAGCACTCGGGAGGCAGAGGCAGGAGGATTGCTGTGAAGTGAGTTGGAGGCTGAGCTCAGGGCCAGACTGAATCACAAAGCGAGACCCTGTCTCAAAAAATCCTAAAAAAAATTTATTTTCAAGGTTCATCCATCATTGAATAAGCATTTCTCTCCTCTTCATGACCGACTAATGATCTATTGCATGAATATACCACAATTTGTTTCTGCATTCAGCTCTTGGTGAGCATTTACGTTGTGTTCGCTAATGTGACTAATGTTGCTATGAGCTTTTGTGTACTGAAGGGAAGTAATATCTTTAACTATAGTGAGTTTTGCCTCTCCTCTCCATCCCCTCTATAACGCACCTATTCCAGATCTTTACTTCTCAGTATTTTTGCTGTAGTATGTCAGCCTACAGGCATTTTCTAAAATAATTTCTTTACCTCTCTTTGCAGTGACCAGTCCAGCCAGGAGAAGAGTCAAAAGCTCTCAACACCTCTTAACTAAGAATGTAAGAACACTTTGGTTTATATTAATTCCTTAGATTGACTTTCATTACAAAAGCATGGTGACTTCTTTATTCTCTCTCTCTCTCTGTCCTCTCAACAAGAAAGATTTCCTATGCTCTGTGGTTGCTACTGTGTTTTGTCCAAAATAACTGACAAGTGTCCACCAGATAACCCAAGACAATCCCTTTATACTCTGCCATCTTTCCCAGGAATGGAGGGTAAACCTTACTTTGCATGCACAATTTTTTTCTTATTTAAACAGAATTCTGGATGCAGAATCCCTAACCTGAGTGTTCTCCTATGGCTGGCATTTGTAATGTCCCATTTTTCACTATTATAAATGGCATAACACTGAACTTATTTGCACGTCATTCTATTTGAGTTAATTCCTTGGTGAACAAGACTCAAAGAAGAATTAACAGGTAAAAGGATAAGAATAGTTTTGTTCATCCATTCATCAAATACTTGCACTTCTACCATGTGAGAAAAACTATGCTACATGTAGGGAACAAGAGTGATTTCAAAAAAAAATGGTTTCTACTTATATTTTCTTCACATACTGCCAGGAATTCTGAATAAGTTTGAGGCTTCTGGCCATGCCTTTCCACCTACCTCCAAACATGTCCAGTACCTGAATTTACATGTCCTTAGAGTCTAATGCTATGTATTTCTCATTTATTTTATGTACTTCTTCATGTAAAAACATCTCATGTTTTAAAAAACACTTTGTTTTAAAAAGAAAACTATAATTGTTTCTTCTCAGACATACGGAAGTTTCTATCATAAATTTTTATAGAATACCAGTTTTTTTAAAGTATCTCACTTTTAAAAGTCATTAAAAAATTTCTTTAGTATCCTGGAAACAAGATGAGATTTTACTTGTCTTTACATGCATTTTTATGCTTTTAATTCCTAAAGCATTGTGTGCCCTTTATAAAGTTTAAAACATTGGGGGCCAGGGATTTAGCTCAGAGGTTCTGGTGCCTGTCTTGCAAGAGCAAGGGCTGGGGTGGGGGCCTGATCCCCAGTAACCACATACAACAATAATAGGCATAGTGAATCACGGCCACCAGCAATCAGTACCTCATACCACAATGCTGGGTGTGGTGGCTCACACCTGTAACCCCAGCACTCGGGAGGCCTAGGCAGGAAGATTGCTGAGTTCAAGGCTGAGCTCAGGACCAGCCTGAACTACAAAGTGAGACTCTTCTCAAATAAACTAAAAACAACAACAACAACAAATTTTAAACACTGAGCCAGAGATTTAGCTCAGTGGCACCGTGTATACCTCACAAGTGCAAGGTCCTGAGATCCATCCGCCATACTGAAAAAAAAAAAAAAAGAATTAAATATTGGAAAGATATAAATATAAAACCATAAAATCCTAAGGAGCTGTAGAACAGGGTGGTTAGATATACAGACTTTAGAGCCAATCTGCCTGCATTTAGACCCCTGTTCCATTAATTTCCAGCCATGTGAACCTTGAGCAAGTTACCTAACATTCTGGGTCTCAACTTGTTTCACATTAAAATGAGGGCAATAACAGCCTATACCTCAAGAATCATTAGAAAGAATAAATGATTTAATATATGGAAAGTATTTAGTGGAGAGACTAATGCATATTAAGATTCAATATATATTGTACTTTTTCTAAGTAAAAAATTTTCACAAATTCTAAACTATAGTTACGCATTGTTGCCTCCTAATATACTATTTTTCATGTTGCTTTTTTCCTTTAATAAATTTTGAATATTTTTTCCATACTAATTAATGCATACACATATACCTTATTCTTGGTAGTATATAGTTTTCCATTGTGTGAGTGTACAATTATTTATTGACCCAAACCAAATCTAAGGTATTTTAGGTTCATTATTAACCCAATTATTGACAAATGAGGTTTCTTCATTTTTCCTATTAAGACAATGCCACAGAAAATATTCTTTAAAATATTGTAATGTTCTTATATACATTTTTGAGGCTAACTAGATAACTAGATGCATAGATGTGAAATGTTGGGCCAGAGAGATGATCACTGAAAAATATTACAGCTTCTGATAGAACTGAAAGAAGTGGAGAAAAAGTACGGGCAGTGCCTCACTTCTAGCAACTGCTTAGAAGTACTTTTCCACAAGACCCAAGCATCCAACATTAGTACCAATGTTGTCAAACTTTAATAATCTGACAGGTGAAAATACCATACTCTTTTAAGTTGTATTTCTTCATTTTTAATGTGATTCTTCATCTTTTCACAGAATTATTGATCATTTCAATATTTTCTTCCCTGTAGATTTCTATTTTGCCTATTTTTCTGTCAACTGTATGACTTTTTTAATAAGGGCTTTCAAGAACATGTTATATGATGAGAAAGAGAAGAGTTTTTTCTCAATGCAGGTTGATTGTATGGTATGAGATTCTGATCTAGCTTAAGGTCCCTGAAAACTTAAGTCCAAAGTCCGGAAGGAAAATATTTCTCCTGGCCTCCAATTGCCAGAAAGGGAAAGGGAAAATATTTGTAGCTACTTCTAAGAAAACTTTCAACAGAGCTTTAGGTCTCTGGGGAAGTCTTTGTCTTCAAATATTCACTCTTCTTCCTGGTGGGATGCCCTTTTACAGGTGGGGAAAGTAAATCCCCAAAAGGAAAGAGTGTCTCTTTCCCTTAAGCAACTAGTCCTTGGCTTTCATTGCTTTCCTTTCCACCTCTGTACTTTCGTGGTCTGTAAACCACTGTGATTGGTTATCCTACTTGAGACAATGCATTTTAATTTGCAAGGGTACTAATATTTCCAGTTTTCTTTGGCTAAAACTCTTGTTTGTATCCTTTCTAATCTCTTGGGCTACCATGTGAATGGATGTCAGTTTGTTTTCTTTGCAAGTGTTTCTCCTTTCTGAGCCATCTTTAATGTCAAGATTTCTTTTCTCTGTGACACCTCTTAAGTTGTGTGTTCTTCCCATTCCATCCTAGGGCACAGCACACTTCTCCAAACAATCTCTGTTTGTTTGTTTGCT
This sequence comes from Petromus typicus, assembly GCA_004026965.1. Classification (NCBI taxonomy): domain Eukaryota; kingdom Metazoa; phylum Chordata; class Mammalia; order Rodentia; family Petromuridae; genus Petromus; species Petromus typicus. The sequence goes on along the minus strand of PVIR01017741.1, from coordinate 28,659 downwards.
TGCTTGCTTGCTTATTTATTCTTCCTTTTCTTTCCTCCCTTCCTTTTTTTCTTTCTGTTGCTTAAGACTACTTTGTTGACATCCTGATCATTCTGATGCCCACAATAGAACAGGAGTAGCTCAAGGAAATAAACTTAAACAAAGGAGTAGATCAGTTAAGTGTTTGGCATAATAGAGCCACTTTCACTGTGTTTCAAGGTCTCCTCATAGAAGCAGAACAGCTGTCATCAGGAAAGATGCAGAAATTCAATTACAAATGTCACATTGTCCCCAAATTTCAAGCTAAGTGAGGGAGAAATTTGTGTGATGATCTGTTTTGGGTTTGTTTTGGGTTTTTTGTTGTTGTTGTTGTTTTGTTTTGTTTTGTTTTGTTTTGTTTTTTCAATGTGCTGAGCAATCAATTGCCCTTGCAGATTCTTATCTGGATGTAGGTAATTCTGTAGGTTTTACAGAGAGTATCCACTTAGGAGGCATGAAGCCATGGTTTACATTGGATCTTACCCTCACAGCAACATAATCTTAATGAAGACCCACAGTACCTCTTGACCTCAGTTTCCATATGTTTAAAATTAGAGAACCGAGTCGAACATTTCTATTGATCCCTTCATCCTGAAATGATGGCTTCCACCATCCCGGTCTTGGCTGTCTTTCTCACTCTATGTCAGCCTTCGAGGCTGGCAAAAAACAGGATTAGGACCCAAGATGTCAGAGAGTAGAATCTTGGGCTATGTGCCAACCACATCTCCATTCTTCCTGTCTCTGACCTAAAACCAGTAGGGAAGCATCAACTCATCGCAGTACCATGTGCTGCTCTGGCATATTCTCCTACTGCAGCAGTTTGCTGACCCAGGAAAGGAAAATTCCTGCACTGTCTTTCTTTCCACCTCCCCTTAACATCTCTCACTCCCACCCAGCTCTGTCTTACCCTTCTTCTCAGGATGCAATGAGCCTCTGCTCAGACCACTTTGTTGTAAGAGCTCCCAGCAGCAAACCCAGACTATGTCCCACAAAACAGAAAAGAAATCATACTGTCAGGAACCTGCTGTTGGCATCCTTTGGGGTACTGTAGAGAACACCCTAAGACGTGGTGACCTCTGAAGTAGCTGGCCTCACCTCCAATACCCAGGAAGCTTCCTCCATCCGCCAGGCTGATCCCACCCCAAAGTGTAGGGAAAGGACTGTGCAGATGATATTTCTTGTTTCTGTAAGGGAAAATTTGCTCCTTTGCAGAGGGGGGAAATACTGGAAGGCAATGGTGTCTTCACATGGATTCTCTAGGCTTTCACTTCCTGCCAAACCCGTCCCCATGCCTCCTGCCTTGAAGAAATGCTGACAGTATGATTGTAACATCAAGAGTAGCTATGATAAAAATCTATGGCAAAAGCTGGGAGTGGTGGTGCACTCCTGTAATCCCAGCACTCAGGAGGCTGAGGCAGGAGGGTCGCTGTTAGCTCAAGTCCAGCCTGAACTACACAGTATGACCTTGTCTCAGATAAATAAATAAACAGCAAAGAGCCCTAAGTCCCAAGTAACAAGATTCAAGTCCTTCCTGTTCAATCTAGAGATTCCCATTCGCAGGTGTCCCTTATGCCCATGCAGTATATGAGTCTAGGGGATGGAGCTTAGCACTGTCACTAACGGGAAGTTCTAGTGTTCCAGGTGACATAATGGCTCAGGGCAGTGAGATGATAAAGGAGGCTGAAGGGGAATGGCTTACCCAGGTCATGAGAGCAGATCACCCACCACTGCACTCCGCCCCCACCCCCACAGGCGACACTCAGACGCATGCGCTCACACAGACCTGGCCTGTGGTGGACAGATGGAGCCCTCAGGTTGCATAAAAAGTTTGTTGCAGACCCAATGAATTCATCATCTTCTGCAGCGACCAGAGCAAGGGGAAATGATTTTCAGTACCAATGATGGATCCTAAATGCTCTTGAATTATTCTCAGCTTTCACCAAAGGTAGTGGATGCATGAATCTGAGTCCTAGAATGGACCTGCGGAGAGCGAATTTCCTCACCCATCTATGGCTAATTTTGAGATATATTAATTTTATAATCAAAGAATATTTGGTTTAAACTGAGGCCAAAAAAATGACAGCTGCTTTTATTTTCCTCTGTAGGGAACATAAAAATGTGGCCATCAGGGCCAGGGATTTAGCTCTGTGGTTCCAGGATCTGCCTTGTAAGCGAAAGGTCCCAAATTCAGTCCCTGATAACCACATATCGCATTGCCAGGCATGGTGGCTCTCACCCGTAATCCAAGCACTGGGAGGCAGAGGCAGGAGGATTGCTGAGTTCAAGGCTGGCCTGGGCTACATAGTGAGTTCAGGGCCATCCTGAACTACAAAAGCAAGACCCTGTCTCAAAAAAAAAAAAATTTAAAAAAAAGAAATAAAATATATATATATATATATATATATGGTCTTCAAAAAACTTAAAACTAATCTCAAGTGCTGTAAATATATAAGAAAGAGAGAAAGAGGTGCTATTAACATCTCTACTAATTACAGGCATTTACCATGCCTCAGTCCAGGAAGTTAGGCATGAATATCCCCTTTCTCAAAACTATTCAGTGTCAGAACTGGGGTTTACACTCAGGTCACCCTGACCCCAAGTAGAACTATCACCTTCTTCCTTAATAATCTGATAATAAGAAACAAATATTGTCTTAATTTGCATCTAATTATTAATGTTGTCCAGCATTTTTTGATATTTACTAGCCATTTTTAGTTTTCATATCAATTGCCACGTTATATTTTCTGCCTCCTTTTTCTTTTTTCCACTCCATTGGCTTGTAAGAGTTTCATGAACATAGGCATAATTCCCTATTATATTTAACAAATGTTAGCATGAGTTATATCCTATTTCTAAGCCAGTAGCTTTGAGCTACCTGATATTCTTTTCCAAAAATGAACGGAGGTCTATTTCCCCCAATAACCCTAGCTTTATTCCAACAATACTTAGCATTAAAGATTCAGTTTTCTCCCACTGAGTAAAAATAACATGCTCCTATCATATTTTGAAGAGCCCATTTTGGCTTCTGGAATCCCCAAAGCCACAAAACAGTTACACGTTGCCAGCTGGGCAGGATCTGCGGGCAGCTGGGCACTAAGGACTGAGAATATCCCCTCACTGACAGAGCAGAGCGATGTACCGGAGACCGGGGTCCTGCAGGACAGCTGTGCAAAGGAGGAACAAGCGCGTGGGCAGAGGGGAATCTCCGTGAAGCTTCAGGACTTCAGAATACTGGAGGTTCTAACGAGCTTCACGGAGGAAGAGCACTGGGCACGAATGACCCCAGTGTACTGGACATGCATAAAATACGCGGGATCTGAGCCCAAGCTGCTGAGATGCCTTCCATGACTCCCCGGATTAAGATAAAATGGCTGATGTTGTTTGTCTCTTATTTCAGTGACTTCAGTTCCTCCAGTGCTTTCATCAGCCACACACACACACACACACACACACACACAGGACCCCAAAATTCACAATTCTCAGGTCCCTTCTGTAAGATGATGTAAGATTTTCATATAACACACACATCTTCCTATATACCCTAAGCCACCTCTAGGTTAGTTGCTTTATCAAAAACAGTGAAATGCTAGGTAAACAGTTGTGACACTGTATGATTTAGGAAATAAAACTAAGACAGTCTATACATGCTCAGTGTAGACACAATATTTTCCCAAATACTTTCCAACTGCCATTGGAAAATATTTCCACAGATACAGAAGTGAGCTACCTATATTTTTACTACAGTTTTAAGGTCCATGTTGGTGAACATGGAGAGCACTATCCCTTGCTGAACTTTCCAAAATAACGACTCAGCATACCACTATCACAAAAATGTCCCATTACTTCCCATTACTTAGTAATGGAATTCCATTACTAGGAATTCCCTCCACTAGCACATCCAAAAACTGTCCTTTATACGGTCAGGGATTTTGTCTACTTAAGTATAAAGACCAGAAGACCCCACTTGCAGCAGGATCACCTTCATCTGAACAGCCTATCCTTTTTTTTTTCTTTTTTGTTTGTTTTTTTCTTTTGAGACCCGGTCTTGCTTTGTAGTTCAGGCTGGCCCTGAGTTCAGCCTGCATCGCACAGCAATCCTCCTGCCTCTGCCTCCTGAGTACTCATTGCTGGTGGGCATGAGTCTCCATGCCCTGCATTGTTGTATGTGCTTACCAGGGGTTGAACCAGGGTCCTTGCACTTGCAAGACAGCGCTGGGACCACTGAGCTAAATCCTCAGAGAGACAAACAGAAATAGCTTATCCTTTCCTCAAAGCATCAGGCCAGAACGCAGCAGACAGCCCTCTAGCACCTTCATTTGATCTCACCATGACACTAGACCATTGGAAAGTCAAATACAGCAGTCAGCCATTTCTGCCAGGTTTCTTTGGCGGCTTCTCGCCGTCACTGGAGTAAGGACGGCTACAGAAATTCCTTCTCAACCCAAGATTCATCTGCAAAGCTTACCCCCCAGGGGCGGTGAGTCCTGAAGCCCAGGACAAGGAAATTGACCGTCCTTCCTCCCCTCACAGGTAGTGATCGAGTCGGACCTGTACCCGCCGAGGCCCCTGGAGCTGCTGCCCCACCGCCCGGACCGCTGGGACCCAGGCGAAGCCCGCAGGTTCGGGCGCGTCCAGACGGCGCGGCCCCCAAGGGCACATCCCACCAAAACCCCCACTAGGCCCGGTACGTGAATCTCATCCCACTCTCTTGCTAAAGGGAGCCGGCCATGCTCAGAAGATGTAAATCGTGATGTTTCAGAAAGCTCGTGTTACTTATTAACAGGTTGCGTTCAGTAGTCCAGGGTATCCCTAAACTACCGTCCTAAAATCTTACCATCCTAAATTTGAATGATTTAATCTATACAAAAAATTTAGGAGCCAATCTGCTTTTGGAAACATTGTAGTTTTATCTTGGATACTATCTTTTTAAAATGGCTTCCGGGTCCCAGCCCCGGAAACAGAAATCTGCCTCTAGCCCACTGAAGCCTTGGAGGGTATTTTGCCTTTGTTAGTTTATCTTTGTTATGTTCACAAACCAAAGTTATTCGTATTTTAACTCCAAAAATATACAATAAAAAGTTCCAGGTGTCTTTAAATTGGGGTGGTTTTAACAATTTTGTGTTTTGCAAGAACTGAAATAAGACTCTCCTGAGCATATTCCTTTCACCCACCTTTTTTTCCTGCCCAACCAAGCTCCATTTTTGCTTGTTTTTACTCTTTGGGTTTTTTGGATTTTGTTTTTTATTTTTCATTCTCCCTTTTGTTGGTTGTCTGAATAGATCTCTGAGGTTTCTTTGGTCACTAAAAACCTGATCCTGTTGATGATCTTGTATGTAAAAACACACAAAATTATATTCTCTAGTTAAATGATTACATGGACATATACATATACACTAAAAGCATTAGGAAGTCCAGAGTCTGCCTTGCAAATTAAAAGAAGATAGATTTTTCTGTGTCTATGTATAGGTGAGTGGGTGGGTGCGTGTGTATGCAAAGAGAAGAGACAGAATATTTCTCTTTGCTACAAAATCACAAAGTGAATTTAGACTCATATTTCTCAGATCTCTGTGTGCAGAAGAAACTACCTGGGAATCTTGTTTTGATACAGACTCTAATTTTTCTAGAAGGACCCCTATGTTTCAGATTTCTAACTGGCTCCCAGATGCTACTGACCTGTAGACAACAGATTTGAGTAGCACAGATTTAGGATGATCTAACAGCAATTCTCAAAGCAGGGTCTTGGGAGCAGCAACTGCACCTGGAGATATGTTGGAAAGGTGAACTTTATTGAATCAGAATTTCAGTGTTAATATACACTGAGCCACGGCCAGAGATCTGGCACCTGTCTTGCAAGCACAAGGGCTTGAGTTTGATCCCTGGTAAACACATACAATAATGCAGGGCGTGGAGACTCACGTGCACCAGCAGTCAGAACCATATACCACAGTGCTGGGTGTGGTAGCTCACATGTGTAATCCCAGCACTCAGAAGGCAGAGGCAAAAGGATTGCTGTGAGTCTGAGGCTGAGCTCCAGGCCAGCCTGAACTACAAGAGCAAGACACGATCAAGAGAAAAAAAAAAAAAAATAGATACATTGACCCCCATTTCAATAAGCATCCTCAGCTCCATGATTCTCATGGTGGAGGTCCTGACCTATTGCAGCTGCCCAGTGCCTATTTAGGGAATAGGAAACTGAAGCCAAAGAAATCTTTTGACCTACCCAATGTCACACTACTCACTTGTAAGCCTTGGAGCCTAAATGAAACTTCAGGTCCCTTGATTCCCTCGCCAGTGACACTTTCTCAGAGCAAAAAGCTTTTCAACTGTCTAGTTTCAGGGCCATCTTTGTACCTAAATAGTTGTGGCAGCTTAGACTGCTGAAGTCACTCTTTATTCTGAAAGATAAGAGCAGTAAGTTATGAAATAGAATCTGCTGAACACGTGAGAGTCAGCTCATGGAAGGATGTGCCAGTCAGGTTTAAAAAGGAAAAGTTTGAGCTGGGCATGGATTCAATTCCTTCTGCTTCCCCAATCTTATAGTTTCCAGAAAAGGTAGGAAGGAGCATTTCTGAGCTACAGCCAGACCCTCGAGCTCTCCAGGGAAAAGCTAGGCACCAGCCCAAGGGTTTCAAGCCTCACTTCTGCCAGAAAGCTGTATACCTCTGGGGACCTCAGGTCTAAGGACCTACTTTATTTCTGGGCCCTCAGAGAAGTCTCCTGGGCTGGTAGCTTTCTTACATGACAGAGAGATGAGAAATCTTTGGCATGGCAGGGACTCTGAAGGCAGTGTCCCGGCCGAGAAACTGTCAACACGAAGCCTCATGTGCCTGGAAAGGGGGAAATGACTCCCAATAGCACTCCTTCCCTGAGATGACCCCAGACCCCTCAGGACCAATTTGTTCCAACAAACTGAAAGTTCATTTTCAGCTGGGCCACTGGCCATTCCAGTGAGTCTCAGGATCTCTTTCCTAGGACCTCCGTGTCCTCCCACAGCCCATCACACAGTGAACACTGACTGTGTCACTATCTAAGTATCTCTCATGTCACCTTGTTTGCAGCCAACTCGGGCTGCCCGGGCTCAGGCTCCCTGCCTTTCAGATATGCAGAGAACAATGATATCCTCCTTCTACCAAGCTGCCAGAGTAGTCCCTCCATGACAACAACCCACCTTCCATCGTCTTGGACCACCATATCCTCGCTCCCACCTGAACTCCAGGCCATGCTGACTTCTGCTCCTCCTCTCCCCACCACCCTCACTCACAGCAACCCTGAGCTGCTGGGTCCTGTCATTCCGTACCTGCTCATTTGTATTCTGCTGCCTGGATCTTTGCAGAGCCCTTTTTCCTGCAGTTTGCCCCTGTTGGTCACTCTGCAGTCTCTCAAGCTGGGATAGGGTATCCTCTGGTCAAACTGCCCCAGGCCGGCAAGACCACCACAGAGGTCCATTTACCACTAAATAATCTTTGCTTGGCTTCATTATAATTCTGATGTATCCCTAACACCTCAGTTTCTGCAAGTAGAAAGTGCAGACTACAATGATATTTACCTCTAGAATTGTGTTGAGAATTAAATTAAATACCATCATCTCTACTATCCACGGGGGACTGGTTCTAGGACCCTTTTCAGATGCCAAAATCTATGGTGCCCAGATTTCTTCTATAAAATAACATGGCATTTGCGCATAACATAATCACATCCTCCCACCTACTTTAAATCATCTCTAGGCTTTTAATACCTAATACAATGTAAATGCAACATGAGTCATTATTATATTATATTGTTCAGGGAATAATGACAGAAAAAGATGTCTGTACACGTTCAGCACAGATACAATTTTTTAAAATGTTTTCAATCCATAACTGACCAAATCCACAGAGACTAAGACAGTGGACACAGAGACTGATGTGTGCTCAGTGCCTGGCATACAGACTCAAAAAATCAGCTATTATTACTTCTTGTAGTGCATCATTCATTATAGTTTGACTTTGGTAATATTAAAAGGAGAACCTCTCAGATTCATTAAGCATCTTAGATATATCTGAGCAAAATAAAACAAAAATGATTTACCAATTAGCAGTACCCAAAACAGTAATAAGTTTTGCAAATTCCAGGGCTGGGGTGGTTAGCTCAGTGGTTCCGGCACCTGTCTTACAAGCTCAAGGACCCGAGTTCAATCCCCAGTTAACCACATACAATACTGGGCATGGAGACTCATGCCCAGCAGCAATCAGTACCACATACCACAGTGCCGGGCGTGGTGGCTCACGCCTGTAATCCTAGCACTCAGGAGGCAGAGGCAGGAGGATTGCTGTGATGTGAGTTGGAGGCTGAGCTCAGGGTCAGCCTGAACCACAAAGTGAGACCCTGTCTCAAAAAAAAAGGTTTTGCAAATTCCAACCAATAACACAAGCAGACAGTATGTAGAAGGGAAAAAGAAGCAAGGTATAGAAACAGCTTAATGTGCTACAGACTAGTCGACAACTAACCCCCTAGTTACTGCTGAACTTGTTTGTTTCAATCTAATCAGTTAAGTAGCTAGAGAGCCTTCTGGAACAGCCAAAGCCAAAGCTCCATATTGGTTTGGCCTCTGGGGCTCAATGCAGGCATTCAGTCCAAATCTATGGCCTCCCCAAAAATTTTATTTCACTGTCATCTTATCATCTTTTCATTTTGTTAGCACTGAGATGTTTTTCTCGGTGTGTGGGTGGACACAGTTCTACACACTGCAGTGAAGCTTATTCTGGAACATCTGCCCCAAGAGAGGTGTATGTTGAATGCCGGCTAGCTATCTCATTTCAACTGGCTACCTCTCCTCAAAATCTGAGTCCTTAGAAGCTGCAGGCTTCAAGGAAGAATTTACTCAGAAGAAGGCTGGGGTATCAGAAATGAAGGCATTAGAAAGGAGGTTCTTCACACACGCGTCTCAAGTAGCCAGTGCCTCGGGATTCTGGTCTGATAAACTCGTCCTTCCACTTTATGCGCCGTCCTTCCTACAGCAGCCACTTTCTCAACTCACTCCAGCGGGCATCCGGGAGCCCTGTTTACATAACTGATCCCAGCTATAAAGACCTAAGTCCTGATAACCTCCTTATCTCTTGTGACCTGAGGTCTTAGGAAGGAGGAACTTAGCATTCTCTGAACATCCAGTGCTAAAAGCATCCACACATGATCTCTTAGAATTGATCTTGATTTTTAGAGCAGTTTCAGGTTCACAGCAAAGTCGGGCTGAAGGTACCTGGATTTCCCATATGTTCCTTCATGCCTCCACACTTACCAGTCTCCTCCACTATCAACATTCCCTTCCAGAGAGATAATGTCGACACAGTTAACGAACCTGCATTGACACACTGATCCCATGTACACCTTAATTCCAACTGCTGGCTAAAAGAGGGGACGCAGGTCGCCCTGCTTGGCACTTATCATTGCCTGACTCTCTTGCCTAACTTTGCTGTTTGGTACAAAGGCCTCAAGAAACTACTTTCTGAGATTAATTGGCAAACAAGATAACGGATGCAGAGCCAGAAGGACACAGAACTCAGAGCTCCACTAAGTAATATCTCCTCTATTCACTTTCACAGTGGGGATTTCTGAACCCAAAACATCAAATCTGTGTGGAAATCGAGCATATGGGAAATCGTTGGTAAGTAAGATAAGTCTGATTAGTTGTATCTGGTATGTTTTTAGCTTCTCTCTTGGTCTGGTTCTCTAATGCCATAAAGAGAGACTAAGTGTCTTTTGCACTGTGCTGAGGATTATTAGAAAAGCATAACTTCATCTAAAGCTAGTGAGCACCCAAAGGCCCCACTTCCCAATACCACTACACTGGGGGGTTTGGACTTCAGCACCTGTGTTTGAGGAGCACGTTAACATTTCCCCAATTACTACTAGTCACCTCAGGACAGAGACACGTCTGAGAGCTTCACCACAGTTCAGGATCTCTGGAAGCAGTCTCTGGGACCTGTGGCTTGAAGTACAAAATATATATTAAGGACCAACACCAGTGACCACTAGGGAGCCAGGCAGCTGGACCATGATGCAGATCCAATGCTTCCAGGTGGGGATCTCTGGGGACAATTGTCCGTCATCTGAGCTGGACCCAAATGGCTTTGTATTCCCTATCCTCATCCCTTCACAGCAAGGGTGTAACCTTGGGTAAAGCAGTCTCTCTGCAGCTGAGGCACACTTCACAGAGCCAAGAGCCTTTGGCTACCCACCCCCCATGGTTGGGCAGCCTGTACTTCCTTGAAAGTGGATCAGGCAATGCATCCCCAGATCTGTCTTCTCCATCGTCTTCTGGGCCTGAATGTTAGGCTCCATCTTGTCTCACAAGGTCAGCAGTGGTGCAGATAAGGGCAGCTCAGACATCCTGGGCCGTTCGTCATCTGCTGCCAAAATGTCTAGATGGTGCAGTGGAAATGTGAAAAAAAATCTAGAGGTTGTCTTGCCCAGCCCCTCCTCCTTCCAGCACAAATGGGACTGAAAGGTTAGTGCTTCCCTCTTGGTCTGGGCAGGAACCCGAATCCAGTGATCTCATTGATTAGTAAAACTATAGAAATAGTGTGGAATGGTACAAGCCGTTGTCAAGGAGGACCTTGTACACAGGGAACTCAGGATGGCTGGGCAGCTGACAGGGAAGCACAAAAGTTTCAATGGCAGGATGAGCATAGCATAGAAAACCAGGCAGACCTCAAACAGTTGTCCTGTCTACACCAAAGATAAAGGTTAAAAAAAGAGAGTGTCTGATGGCCTTGGATTAACTTGTGCCACCAGCCCAACCCCCACCCCAGTACCACCTGCAGGTGAGGCTCACACTGTGCCCTTGGCAGAGAGGCAGCTGCAGCAAGAGCCCAGAGGACACTGGGCTGGTATGGAAGTGATGACAAAGAGAAGACAGTAATAATGAAGAGGAAGAGGCAATGTTTCCGTTAGGCCTGGAAATAGACTGTCCTGTAGTGCGTCAAAGTTTTATTATCCTGAAGCAGGAAAGCAATCCAGAGTCTGATTCACTCCTGACATGCATTGGAGATGGAAGGAAGGAAAGAGAGAAAATGAATGAGGACAGGGTCCCCTCTCCAGAGCTCCAAGGAGTCCTGGTGTGTGTTCACTGGCCATCGGCACCATCGGGAAGGGAGTGCTTGGGAGAGGCCACAAGGTGGCACAGTAACTCTGCCCACTACCTCTGGCCAGCTCAGGGGAGGGGATGGTAAATAACAGTGCCCTTGACCTGGAACTTCCCCATGATTTCAGGAATGCATTGAATCTAAGCCTTTGATGTGTCTTGGGAAAGAAGAACAAAGCACACATGCGTTCTTTGACTGAGTAACCTCTGGACTTAGCCCGGGTTAAACCATCAGTTAACTTTCAATCTCATGCCTGCTCCTTACCGCCTCCTGTGGATAGGCAGAGGCAGGTGAAGGCCCATATCAGCTACTCACCACCACCTAATCTTCCTGGAACAAAAAGACTAGACAAATAAACAAGCAGAGAACAAAGACAGAGTGGAGGGGCCACCGCTTAGCCATGCCATGCTCTGGGGATGCAGATGCAGGGAAAGATCCCCAACTTGGGCCACCAGCCTCAAGGAAGGCTTCCTGGAGAAAGTAGCCTTGAAGCACAATAGAGATGAGGCCTCTGTCCAGAGGGAAGAAAAAGGGCAGAGTTGTGGGTATGAGGGAAGCAGACCCCAGCCCACAGTGCTCTGCTGATCCAGGGAATAGTTAGACAGCCAAGCAGCGCAGATAAGGTAGAAACCACCACCACGGAGTCTTGAGGAGCCAGCTGCAAAGCTGACCTCCATCTGCCCTTCAGTGGGAATCGGAGGATTCTAGAGTCCAAGAAGCGAATGAGAAATGTAGCAAGTCTAGGCAGAAGCAAGGAGGTGTGAGGTGACTGTTCCTTGAATCGTACAGGATGACAATTGGAAAAGCTGGCGCTCATGTGGGCAGCCTGTTCGAAACAAGAATCTGTGAGACCCGACAATTACAGCAAAGGACAGAGACAGGAGGGTCACAATTCCCACGTATGAGTGGCGGCACACTCTCAGGTGACTCAAAGCCTGTGATTCTCCAAGTGGGGTCCCAGGATCAGCATCACCTGGAACCCTGTCAGCAGTGCAGATGCTCGGCCCCATCAGACCTGCTGCGTCAGATGCTGGTGGGGTCCAGCCCTGTCCCCACAGACCTTTCCGGGCTGTCTCATGCCCACGGAAGAGAGATGAGGTCTGTTGTCCAGGCTTCCGGTTTTCACTCCAGTCCCCCTCCTTTCAGATGGCCCCAGTCAGGACGGGGTGGGTATGTGGGCCATCCTGAGCTCCTCTCCCTTCCTCCCGACGCAGATCCCTCCTGTGGCCCGAATCTCAGTGAAAGCTCCAGCCGTGGTGGAGGCAGCAGCCACGGGCTCAGAGAATGGAGCTGTTCTGGGGAGAGGGTGAGTACTGTGTCTGTCCATCCCACACCTGCCTGGCTTCCTATGCTGTGCTGACCCTGCCACAGAAGAGCAACAGGTGGCCTGGTTTTCAAACCCAAGATACTAAAACAAAACTCATGCCAGCTGCAAATTATCTTCTAATGAGGGTCCTAATGCTGGGTCTGAGGAGCGCCTCATCAACTGTCTCCCTAGGATTAAGCTGGAGTGTTTTCATGATTTCCACTTCATTAACGCCATTCTTTAGGGTTGGGAAAAAAGGTCACTTGGGAGAATTTTAGTTATTAGATGGATGTCACCACAAGCCATAGTCATACGGATTCATACGATGTCAGACATTTCAAACCAAACTATACCCCAAATATGCATGTTAATTCTGGCCCAGAGCCAGCAGCTAGAATAGCAGGAGTTTCCCCAACACCCTGCACAACACTCAGTCAATAAGACAGTAGTAACATGCAGCTCAAAACAAGCTCTCCTGACCTGCTGTACTGCCCATCACACTACAGACATCAGTCCGGTGGTTCAGGGATGATAAAGGGCGTAAACTCTTGACTCGTCTGCTTTCTGTCCTGACATTGCCACCAACTCAGACTTCAGAGGTGGCATTTAGTCCTCCATATTCTGCCTACTTTGAAACAAATTTTTAAAATGTCAGAAAGAGAAGAGTACCCATGGTGAGAGATTTTTTGTGAGAATTGAATGAAATCATATATAGAGGGCTTAGCTTGGACTATTGTTAATTTTTCTTACAAATTTAGCACAGTTGTTAAGATGCTGTGTACATAAGTGTTCAGTGCACATAGAAAAAGCTGCAGGCTAAAATATCTTCATTCATTTTCCATTGTGAACAACACCATCCCCCAGGGCTATAAAGAAGAGGTTTATTTGGCTCCAAGACAGCTCTGACCCAAGATTGAGAGTCTGTGTGTGGTGATGCTGGCAAAAAGCCAGAGTGATAAGGCACAAGGTGGCACGTGGTGATGCCCAAGGGTGTGTATGGAAGACCTAGCTGCACTGTCTTTTATAACCAATGCATTTTCCAGATAACCCATCAACTCATGAATCCACTATTCACATGCTTAATTCATTCATTCATGAGGGAAGAGCCCTACGTAACTCTTAAAGATCCCCCTGGATCCCACCTCTTACTATCTCATAATAGGGACTATATTTCAACATGAGTTTTGGAGGAGACAAGCCATATTCAAATCATAGAAAATACCAGTGCAAGCAGTGCACACCCAATGCTAGGAGTCAGAGTTGAGGAAAGGACAATGGAGCACTTCTGGATGACAGGAAGTTGCCTGGAAAGAAGTACAAAAACCAAGCTATGTGTTATTCAATATATTGGAGTCTAATTGGAGAAAAGTTTTGTTTTCATCCTTTGGTTTCTTTGAGATTCTAATAGCAAATTTCTCATACGTGTCAATAGATGATGCCTTGCGTAGAGCAGCAAAACTTCACTGCACCTGGATAGAGGCTTGTCTACCAGGTTCATGCATGGCATTGCCAAGGGCTCAGGGCCTCATTTATGTCTGAGCTCAGTCAATTTGTTCCTGGATCCTGAGTGCTGAAAAAGAAATAAGATCATTTTTTGCACCCTAATGTAGCACATGAGGATCATAAATGAGCCTTTATGGAGAGTCTATAGTGTGCCAGATGTTTTATTATCTCTTTTGCCTCTTCACGAAAGCCCTAGGTATTAGATAAAAGCATCTTCATGTTATGCAAGAGGAAACAGACTGGTGAAGATTAAGTCACACTCCTGAAATTACCCAATAAGCAGAGAGCAAAATTCTACACCAGAGCTCATGCTTTTTCAGTAGCTGATCCTTTGGGGCAGCTGCTCTTTCTGGCAAGACTGCTCACATGAAAGTGGGAGTGGTGAGAAAGTAGAGGTTTAACCAAGGCCAGACCCAGAAAAGGAAGCCAAGAACAGAACTTGAAATCCCACAATGCCCAGGGTCACCACGGCCCTTTACCCCATGAGCAGCTGCCCTAGGGACATTCCTGTGTGGGTCCCCACAGTGACCCTCCAGCTATGTAGAGCCTGACCACAGCAGAGACGCACAGGAGTACAGAGAGTTCCGCCCACTCATTTCAAGGGCAGAACTTAAGTCTGGCTCAGTGAAGTAACCACCATCTCCACTCTGCCTCTTTAGATCTAGACATCTCAAGAAGATGGCTGAAGAGTATCCAACCCTTCCCCAGGGAGCAGAGGCCTCCCTCCCTCTGACAGGCAGTGCTTCCTGTGGTGTCCCAGGTATCCTCCGGAAAATGTGGACCAGGCACAAGAAAAAATCAGAATATGTGGGAGCCACCAACAGCGCCTTTGAGGCTGACTAAAGATGACCTTCTCGGGTTCCTTGCATTGGCAAAGGTTCACAGGACAAAGGAAGAGAGAAATCTGAAGACCCGGGACTGAGGCGTACTCCCCCTTCCTAGCAGCTGGTCCAAATGCAATGCCTTCCCTCACTAGCTAGTCCCTGGTTTAGGGCACAGGAAAGAACGTGCCTGGAAGGCTAGAGAAGAGTGTTCCTTAAAATCGCAAGTCACTGGTCTGAAAGGCACTTTTGGAGAACATAAAGTTTGTGTCCCTATTTTTAGGCAAAACTATACTAATATCAGCCTTTCCCAGCTCATTTTAAAGACTTCTAAGGAAAGAAGACAATTCCTTTGTCTTCTTTGTTAGTTTCTTCAAAACATGATTTCTTGTGTGAAAGCTTAACATCCGAGTCACCTGTAAAACCCAGTGATTCTCTCCATGCCATTTGTGTTTATTTCACCTTAAGGACAAAGCACTATGTACTGACTTAGTAGTTCTGTTTACTTGACAGTATCATCAAGATCAAATCTGATGATCGTTTGGCATGATTGCATGAACTCGATATTCTTTTATGTGCAGATTTTCTGTAGAAAAACAATACAAGTTAATTGTTAATGTTTTCTGACATTCCATAATCCAGTGAAAAGAGATATCTTGCTTTTGTACAATAATTTTAACTTTTGAAAGTGATTTCCCATTCATTATCTCTTATCATCACAGAACTCTAGATGAAGAAAGTAGGATTATCTCCAATCTACAGATGGGGAAAATGAGGCATCCCAAGGTTGTCATTAGCAGTAGAACTGGGTACCGGGAGCTGGTAAGTTAGGTAACCAATGAATGGAATGAGTTACCAGGCCCTCTATCATCTTGTCTCTAGCAAACTTGCTTCTCTATTTATTCTACCAACTGCTTTGAGGAAATTTATAAATAATGGGATCATGTTTCTGGGAGGAACTTTTGAAGGAAAGAATCTGACAAAGTTGGAACAAGTAAGTGATTTGAATAAAATACATAATTCATTAGATTGAACCAGAAGAAATTGCCATTTCTGTAGATCAAAAACAACTGAATATTCATTTCAAAAGGTTCAACCTAATATATGATATTTTCCTCTTTCACTGAAAATGTCATTATCAATTTCATTATCAACATTAGAAGCTTTAAAAGCACTATATTAATACTGGTATTAATGTCTATCATTCATTAAATGACTACCGTGTGCCAGTGTGACAATGGGTGCCTTGCATAAGTTGTCCTAATCTTCCTCTCTGCTCTGAGTAGGCTTCCCAATTTCACAATGTGACACCAGTTCAAGGAGCTTGAATGATTAGTGTGTAGGAACCTAAGTTATATCGACTTCAGGCCTCAATGCCTGTGTTAGATCAACTCCTTCACACAAAAGAGCTTAGAACATACAGGAAGATTCAGTTTAGTGAAGGATCCTCATCCCGAACACAGAGCGGACGGACTGGTGGAGGCTACCTGGAGCACTTCAGGCAAAGGAAATCTGCTGTGGATGAGTGTGATGCCTGATGAGTCACCCCTCCCTGTGGAGGGCATTTGTGAAACAGATCTTCTATACTTGTGTCCCTGGCCTGCTGCACTCTGTCCTCCGAAGGCTTGTTTTCCAATTGAGAGGTTTAAATTAATTCAACATAACAAAACTAGAAATTTTCATTGAGGTAAGATTTAGCCCAAGATTGTTCTGGAAATTGCCATCTCTTGGTGTTCAGTAGAGTATGACTGTTCTCATTCTCAGACTCAAATGTTGTTTCTGACCACTGCTCTGTGGCCGTGTCTGGCCTTCTCCTCTCTCTAAGTTTCCTGCTTCTTTGTGTTCGAGGGAGCTTTAAGAAGCCACGAGGATGTATGAGGGGCCTAGACTTCAGGCTTTGGCCTTGATGACATCTACTCTGTCACTCGTATGGACTCTGAGCACCTGATGCTCCTATCCAAAGTTAGGGCATCAAGTCATGTTTCAGTGAGGAGCTGGACCCAGTGAACTGTCCAGCATCTTAAACAGGATGGGGTGGAGGTGGAGCAAAGCTAGAGAGCAAGCAGGCAATCTGTGGGACCTCACAGAGTCTCCTACAACTATTTATTGTAACTTATTATCTTTATTTGTATGTGGCAATTGGCGCTTTATATAGGCTAAAACAAACTTATTTATTTGAACTTAAATATTCCATGGGGAGTGGTTTGCCTTGTATAAAACATTTCATTTGGCTAATCCAAATAAAAACAGTTTGTTTTGTGTGTATGACATTAATAAAGCACTGAAAAAAAATATGTCTGAGGCACCCTGCTTGAATGAGAGGAAGATTTTCACCAAGAAAAAGAATTATGTATCTGGATCCCACAGCCCCTGGAAATGAGAGAAGCAGTAAGAAAGAATTCAGCGTGTTCCTTCCATCCTAAGGCAGTGTCTGCTTTTGATATTACATGTGCTTCCCAGTGGGTAACACGGGGTCTCTGCAGTCAGCCCCCAGGCTGGACTACCTGTCCTTCTAGAGGTTGCCTTCTGATGTGACCCCTTGGTGCCCACCACTAACCCCAGAGAGCCCAGTGGCCACCTCACCCTGGTGGGCCTTTCACTTCTGATAAAGGAAGATGCAGGCATCCTGCTGTGCCCACCTCGAATCCACCTCCCTGGAGGCGTCTCCATGACTCACGTCACAGTCACTTGCAGGGAGATGCCAAGGCCTGCTGCAGATGGAATGACCGAGCCTGGAGGCTTCTTGTGCCAGAAGCAACAGAGTTTTCAGGACATTTAAGGTAATAAAATTGCCTCTGTTAGGACCAAGGCCAGTCAAATATTTCAGTTCTAACTTGAGCTCTCTGGCAATTCCTCCACCCCACCCGGCACTGAGGTTGCCTGTAGAGCTGGCAGATGGGCAGTGGGTAGGAAAAGCAGTACCAGCCAGAGCCCAATTTTAAAAGAAATCATGTGACAAGTTGTCTCTGACACTAAATTGGCATAGACCGAAGGACAAGGAAGGGAAAATACAGGCGAAGATGACTCCCTGAAGGATGCAAATTTGCATTTTGTTTTTAACTTCTTATCAGGATGCCAGCCTCCTCCAAGAGGTTTGTGTCAAATGTATCATTAGGATGCAGAGGGGGAAAAGATCTTGTTCTACAGACCGAGCCATGTGCCTGGACATTTATTCTTTATTTTTCATATTGAACTGGGACAAGACTCACACTATTAATGCATTATGTTGGGAAAGAGCAGGGAAGTTAGGAAATAGCAGAGGGAACCTGACCCTCAGGGTCATCACTGAGGGTGGCTGAGGCTGTGCCAATCATGTTCCTGTCCCCCTGTCAGGGTTGTGGAGGAGGTGGTATAAGGAGGCTAACACTGTCCCATGTCATGGCCTCATTAAA
Source organism: Petromus typicus (assembly GCA_004026965.1). NCBI lineage: Eukaryota > Metazoa > Chordata > Mammalia > Rodentia > Petromuridae > Petromus > Petromus typicus. The sequence goes on along the minus strand of PVIR01017741.1, from coordinate 10,499 downwards.
CACCCCTCAGAGTTCTCACAACCTAGGCAGTCCCAGAGAGCAAGTGCCAAGTCCACATTTGGGGGCACAATTACTATGACTAACTCCCTTTCCCCCAAGAGAATAGGGCTTTACTTATCAACCTAAAAGGGTGCCTACGCTTTTCCAGAAGGATGAGTTATCCGGGACTTACCCAGCATCAAATACACAGATGGACCTGGAATTCTGGGAAAATGCTGGCCAACATTTGGGGCTCTGTCTTCAGAAAACCAAATAAAGTTTTGTATTTAGTTCCCTGAGTCCCAGGCTTCCTTTAGTGAAAAGCCTACTGTAATGTTAACTGACTTTTACTCTTATCAGACTCCACTGGGCTGGGGACACTACCCACTCAGGCAATTGAATGTTCAGTGGAGGGGTAATGAAAAACCCAGCATTTTCTAAAAATCACAAATGTCACAAGTAGTGCTCCAAAGGTAATCCCATTCCAGGTGACAATATTCAAATATAGGACAAGAGGCAATACAAACCGTCGAAATAGCCTCTTGGTGTCACTCAGGACTGGTACCAGCTGCCCCAGAACCATGAGAGAATGGGCAGTTTCTCAGTGTTGTGCCCTGCTTGATATCTTCCCACTCACAGATGTGCACATGTGCGCGCATACATACACACACACACACATACACACACACACAGATATCTCTTTCTGCTCTTTTTTCTTGGCTTCCCCACACCCTGAACCTTGATGGGACCTGAGCCCTCACAGTGTCCACTGGCTGCCCAGGACTCCAACTTCATTTGTTCAGTTGGCTCTGAACTCTGGCTATGAGAGGTTAAAACAGGGTGGAACCTTATGTGTTTCCTCTGTAGTTGGGGTGAACATGTTATATCTCTTCTCAAATGTCCTAGAAAAAATTAATCAGACTGGCAAATAGGCACTGGTATGACTGCACTGGCATGACACTGCTGGCGCACTTCTATACTGGCTAGTGATGGCTGATGCCCAGAGTTTCCCTGAAAACCTCCCCTCCATCCATCCCCCTGTTGGTCCTGGTTGCTCAGCCCGTCCCTTAGGACTCTTGCTAAGCTCTTCATAAACCAGTACCTATGGATAATGCCGGCACAGTGGAGGAGAGGGGTCCCAGGACCCGTTCATAATTGCATCAGCCTTTGTCCTAATTGGTCAATTGCTCATACTCTGTCCACTGTTAAGACTTTAGATGTCCTCTTAGAGATAATGCATTTGAGCATATTTATTTTGTAAGCTGAAGTATGAACCACATAAATGTCAAGCAGACCAAGGTGCAGCAGTGTTAGCCTTTCCACTGTCAACAGTCAGTGATATGTTAGGTTTTAGAGTAAATAGCCAAGTACTCTCTACCACTGAGCTATGTCCTCGGCTTGAGACAAACTTTTCCTAGAAACCAGAAGGGTGAATGAAAGGAGGCAGGTAGAGTTAAGGGAGGGAGGAGTGGGAGCCTAAGTTGGAGGAAATGGCAGACTACTTCTTCCACTGGCTCTAGAGCCCTACTTATCCTCCATGCATTACAAATTCCTTGCATTTGGAGGGCAATATTGACCAGAAGTACATGTCCTCTGTGACTTAGACAGGAAATGGCTCTGCCTGGTGGTCCCACATGGTTCCACTAGCCAACAACCTCGGACGCCCCCGGATGGTAGAGGGTAGTGAGAATCAGTACCAGACTTACTGGCAAGAAGCCTGGTGCCTAAGATCCAGCAGAAAGGGTGGAGAAGAGAGAGAATTTGTTGGTCAAGCTACTTAAGCTTCTTTAAGCCTCTGTTTTGCCTCCACTGTGAACACGAATTGAATTACCTGCCCAGTCAACCACACAGGCTGAGGAGAGATTTGAAGTGAGCTGGTGCATAAAAGGGCTTTGTGAGTTGTGAATTGTTTCTCTAACATATGGTATTATGATTACCCACTCCATTCAGAAAGAAGCCGAGCTGGGCGTGGGGAGAAGTGACTCAGGCAGCTCAAGACAGGAGTGAGGGCTGAAGAGCTAGTCAGAGACTGAAAATAGAATTGTTTTCCGAGCTGTGGGAGCAGGCTCTGCAGGCCAGTCTCCACGTGGCTGGCAGATCGGCAGCTGCCAACTCCAGAGATCATACCTGCTCTTGGTATTGCACATGGGCTGACACTTGCAACCCAAGGCGGCCACGTGCCCTGCTAGGTCAGTACAGACCTGTAGCTCTCCATTCACAAACAGGAAATGGAGGGCAGTAGCCGTTCCTTTGAATTCAAATGACTCTCCCCAGGAGGAGCTGTTTGCTTGCTGCCAAAAGCTGCCCTTGGCCTCTTGCCTGCATTCCCGGACCAGAAAATTAGCCCCAAGATGAAACTTACAAAGCACCTTGGACCAAGAGAATGCTGTGCCTGTCTGCCTGTCCCACCCAGAGGAGGGAAGCCAGCTCTGCTCATCCTGCCTCGTTGGGCTCCTGCACTTCCGTTCCCAGGCAGATGACAAAGCTGGTACCCTCAGGACGAAGCCCTGTGAGCCATGGATTCTGATGGCAAGTGGGTCTGCTTGAGTGCAACCGGCAGAGAGTCAGGAGTTCACAAACACACCAAAGCATTTTGGCTATCTGCTCAGGCCAAGGGAAGCAAGGCAATAATTCAGGGAACAATGATCTCACGAGGAAAGCAGGCTCTGTAATCTCACACACGAACCCCACAGTCTCATGAGTCATGGAAAAGCCCCAAGACACTGCCGTGCAGAATGAGCAGGTGCCAGTGAGGAATCAGGCTGGGAGCAGGGATGAGCTCCCACCCCACAGCCCTGCTACCTGCAGAGACCATCCCCCCAAGGCTGTGGGCTGGGTCTGGAGGGACTGAAGTCTCAGGGACCTGCTCTGTTGCCACCACATAAAGAAACCAGAGAAAACCTGAGCTATTTGTCATGGGCTCTCTAGGGTTCGGCTAAGCTCTTACCCAGCAAGCTGCCTCCTGGGAATTGGATTCTCTTGTGGAACCACATTTCCCCATATGTGGTGAGAGCTGGAGATGAGGATTAGGAAGGAGGAGTAGGGAAGGGATGCCTGCATGTTCTGGTTATTTATTCCTCAATTCTCTAGTCTAAGAACATAGAGTGAAGAAGCTACCCCAGACCCTGAACTGAATAGAAGCTCCCACAGGCACCCAGGGCTATGTGCTACAGCCTCCCTGGGCCCTCCAGCTGGCTGTGGTGGACTGCTTTATCACAAGGCCATTAGAGCTGTGCTAGCTGCAGCTGACATTTACTGTTTACAGGTTCAGAGCTTAGAGTGTCTTAGATCATGCAATTCTCCAACAACTCAGTGGCCTGGTTCTGTTATACCCTAAGTAGGGGAGAAACTCCAGCGTGCCTGGTCAGAGCCACAGCTCATTTTGAGAGAGAAGTGCTGCCTGTAGTTCCAGAGAGCCCGGAGGCCCCGGCAGAGAGCCCAGGCAGGCCCTCTGCCAGCCATTACTCAGCAGGTGAGATGACTGCGAAGGACAGTGACTCAGTTGTCGTCCCAGTGTCCAGGGCAACAGTATAAACAGTGGGCAACAGTATAAACAGTGCACAGCCGTACAGGTCAGTGCCCTGGCCTCCCTCACATAAAATCCTCTGGGCCTTTGTAGAGGGACGGGGCAGGGCTCAGGGAAAACAAGCTGCTATCTTGCAGGGAGAACACTTCTCCAGTCAGGAGATATTTCTAGTCGCCTTTCATTCCCTGAAAGTGCAATACGTAAAAACTTCGGCCTAATTCTTATCAGAGTTTTCCTTCAGTGCCAAGGATCTCCAGCAGGAGAGACCCTCCCCCACCACAAAACCTGGATTTGTACAACGATTTCAGAAACACACCCTCCTCCACAATTTAATAGTGCCCTTTACAAAGCACACCCTGCCTTCCCTGTCAGACAATAAAAAGCAAAAGTCATCCCACAGAAATGTAGAAACCAACCGTACCTAAATTAGAATTACAGGTCAGGCAAGAAGAGGAAGAGGTTAAAAAATATATTCTAGAAATGAATTGGGAATTAAATGTAAGAATTTGAACCAGAAAGGAGAAAATAAAGAGAAAGAGCTTGAAGAAGCTTCGAGTCACAAAGTGAAATTACTTCAGACATGATCAACTCACTACTCAGTAAACATTCCTGGACCCTGGTTCATGGCTGGTGCGACAGCCTAGTGGCAGATGCCAACATAAGCAAACTAAAATCCATTATGTCCCATGATGGATATTTATACGCTGCTAAGAGAAAATAAAGAAGCAAGCCTCTGACCAGGAGAGCTGGGGGCACTGAGCCAACCAATGAAAGATGAGTACACTCTTGCCAGGAAGAGAAAAGGCGGCAAGGGCCTAAGAGCATTCTAAACATAAATGAGGTAGAATGGACTTGAAGGTAAGTTACCAAAAAACCGGTTCAGGGAGAATTCCCTTATTGTGAAAGCAAGGAGCATTCCTAGGCAAAATGTCCAGTTTCTTTGTCTAGGGGCTTAAGGAATGGTGTGCAGGTCAGCTGGAATGCAAAGGGCTGGCGAGCAGGGAGAGAGAGAGAGTGAGAAAGAAAGAGAGAGAGAGAGAGAGAGAGAGAGAGAGAGCGGGAGAGAGAAGAGAGGGAATGGTTTTGATTGTGCTTTGCATACAGGCTCCCAGATGGCTTTCCTATAAATTGGGAATAATAACTGCTCTGCAGAGTTAAGGTATGCATATATATGTATGGCTGCATTATCAAAAGTAGTCAACCTCAGAAACACAAAATAAAATGTAGTTGGCAGGAGCTGGGGAGAAAGAAATTGAGAGTTATTTAATGGGTATAGAGTTTTGGTTTCATAAGATAAAGAATTTCTTGAGATATATCGTACAATATGAAAGTATTTAACATGATTGAACCATATCTTTCAAATGATGAATATAATAAGTTTTGTTATGTGCTATTGCAAATTTATGTCTGCTTTATGGCAAATTTGCACATTTGATTTACCAAAATAAAGGAATGAATAAACTAATAAGTAGATAAAGAACTTTTAGAGGACTGCGTGCATAGATCGTCCCCTCCAGGCAAGAATCTCACCACAGGGGCCGGGGAGTTAGCTCAGTGGTTCTGGTGCCTGTCTTGCAAGCGCAAGGACCCGGGTTCAATCCCCGGTCACCACATACCATACTGGGCGTGGAGACTCAACCCAGCAGCGTGGAGACTCACCCCAGTACCACATACCACAGTGCCAGGCGTGGTGGCTCACACCTGTAATCCCAGCACTCAGGAGGCAGAGGCAGGAGGATTGCTGTGATATGAGTTTGAGGCTGAGCTCAGGGCCAGCCTGAACAACAAAGCAAGACCCTGTCTCAAAAAATCTAAAAAAAAAAGAATCTCACCACATACTGTTTATTCACAGTCTGAGAGGGCACCCTTGGCTCAACAAAAGACATCACACTGCTTGCTTCAGGAGATGTTAAAATGGAGATTAGATAATTATGAGAATACATCATCTCCTCTTCTGAATTCTAGTTTCTTAGAGGCCAAGAATATGTCTTATTCTACTGTGAACAAAACCATACAGGAGTCTCCCAATAAATATTTGCTTGATATGTGAATGAAAAGGATAACGTAGTTCTATATTTAGAAATAAAGACAGGGTCCCAGCTCCCAACAGCACATTCAGCCGCTGAACTCTCCAAAGGGTGATCATACCAATGAGTTAAGTGCCCTCTGTCATCTAGCTGCCTTCCTAATGGCCCAACTCTGCACACGTGGGAGGTTTAAGGGACATTCTTTTCTTTTTTTTTTTAAGACAGGGTCTCGCTTTGTAGTTCAGGCTAGCCCTGAGTTCAGCCTCCAACTCACATCACAGCAATCCTCCTGCCTCTGCCTCCTGAGTGCTGGGATTACAGGCGTGAGCCACCATGCCCAGCACTGTGGTATGTGGTACTATTTGCTGCTGGGTGTGAGACTCCACACCCAGTATGGTATATGGTTAACCAGGGATCAAACCTGGGCCCTTGCGCTTGCAAGACAGGCACCAGAACCACTGAGCTAAATCCCAGCCCTCTTGAATGTTTTGGTATGAGGAAGAAACTGAGTAGTATTGATAACAGTTTCTCACAAATATGAGTAATGCACAAACTCCTTTCTTCTGAGAAAGAAGATCTTTGTTCCCTAGTATTGACACAATTTATTTAATACCTCCAAATCACAATCAGATGGAAAAAACAGCCTTATGAAAATGAAATATGAATGAAACTTCAATATCAACAAAACCCAAATTTTACTATTACTGAGCCTAATTCACTACACACAACAGGAAAGCGATTCAAACCATATCAGCAAAGCTACCATGTGGAACAGTGTTAGAATGCAATCTGCTCACCAAGTTCTCCCTATTTAAGGCTAAGAGTAGCCACTGTCACATCATCTGATCTTTTGACTTCAACACATCATTTGCTAATTCGGTCTTTCTCTGTCCTTTTTCTACTAGCCTAGGACATTGAAGAAATTCTTACCTATGCCACTGTAAGCATCAACTAAATCCAAACACTAAAGAAATGGCTGTAACTTGTGCAAGGTAACTAATTTCCTCTATAACCAAGACAATGCTGGTCATCACAAAGAAAACATATATTTAAAAGTTTTCCTTGATACCTCTGCATTTACAGTTTGAGAAATGTTCATTCATACGATGAGCTTGTGTCCAGAGAAAATAAACTCAGATGGAGAGTTAAATATAAAGGACCTCAACATTTAGTTATTCAATTTTTTCTTTGTTTTTCTAGGGAGGAATTCAATACCTTCACATTTGCATTTTTTCCTTATAACTACAAGTTTTTAGAAAAAACAAAAACAAAAACTTCCAACACTAATTTTTTTGGCTGTCATTCATTGAATACTTCGATTAAACATTCTTAACTGATTTTTTTTTTTTTTTTTTTTTTTTTTTTTTTTTTTTTTTAGATTTTTGTAGTTCAGGCTGGCCTTGAATTTACTATATAGCCCAGGCTAACCTCACACTCACAGCAATCCTCCTGCCTCTGCCTCCCAAGTGCTGGGATTACAGGCATGAGCCACCACGACTGGCACTGTGATATGTGGTATCAGAGATCAAACTTGGGACCTTGCCCTTACCAGGAAGACACTGGAACCATTCAGCTAAATCCCAGCCCAGTTTGCAACTGATTTTAATCGAATTACAGCAAGATTTTGTTAGGAACAATAAAAAAGTTCTTGTGCTACTAATGAAACCACCACCTTAACATCAATTGCTTCACTTTTTGTATAAATACAAGAAAGATTGGCATTATGGATAAAATTAATTCAGAAGTGTTGAGATACCTTGATGTTTAAAAGAATATTTGTTAAAATAGCTTGAGTTTTCATCTGGTAAATCTTTTTTAAAAACACTTTCAATTTCATGTACTAACCTTCTAGAAATAACTATGTTAAACTCAAACAACTTGACTGTAGAAACTCCCAGGAGCTTGTTTTCCAAAGAAAAGTATTGTTTAGAGGAATAAACTTCCTAGATATACCGCAGGGCTGTTGCAAAGGCAATTTGGAGCAAGGCCTGTGAACGCAAATAGAGTGCTCAGGTCACATTTTGCTTTAAAAGGTAACAAATGTAGATAAATTAAAAAGAAAAAACTTATGTTTGCTCTAAATGAACAGTCATGCGTTGCTTCGTGATATGTAAATATAACTCCTGCAATTGCATCATCTTTCTGCTTAGTTTTTCAAAACTACAACGAAGTTTTGAAGTAGAAGTCAATGGATGTCTCCTGTCTTTCCTGGTCAATGATATTAACATGAAATTCTGAAAAAATCTTTCTGCAGGTTACATGCTCTTTATGAACTATCTTGAGACTCAAAAATCTGGTATCTACATTTGTGTGTGTGTGTGTGTGTGTGTGTGTGTGTGTGTGTGTGAGTTTCTTTGTTGCTAAGGATCAACTGGTTCACAAAAACTTCTTAAAAATTTAAAACACATCACTAGTGTATTAGTTTCTTATTGTTGTTGTAACAAATGCCATAAATTTAGTGAATTAAAATCAAATGACATTATTATCCTACAGTTCTAGAGGTCAGAAGCCAAAAATCTTTTTTTTTTTTTTTTTTTTTTCAGGTTTTTTGAGAAGGGTCTCGCTTTGTGGTTCAGGCTGGCCCTGAGTTCAGCCTCCAGCTCACATCACAGCAATCCTCCTGCCTCTGCCTCCTGAGTGCTGGGATTACAGGCGTGAGCCACCACGCCCGGCACTGTGGTATGTGGTACTGCTTGCTGCTGGGCGTGAGTCTCCATGCCCAGTATGGTATGTGGATACCGGGGATTGAACCCGGGTCCTTGCGCTTGCAAGACAGGCACCAGAACCACTGAGCTAACTCCCTGGCCCAGAAGCCAAAAATCTTTAATCTCACTGTGCTACACTTGAAGTGTTGAGCAACCTGGCTCTTCTTGAAGGCTCTGAGAGAAGAGTTTGCTTCTTTAAATTCATAGAATCCACACACATCCTTAGCCCATAATCACTTCCTCTCACCATGCCAGCCTCTTGCTTTGATAATGTCTACTACTATTGTCCCATATTTCACATCAACTCCATTAACTGATAGCCTGTCAGTGGAGCATATGACACCATACAGGCCAAAGCCTGGGTTACAGCTTATGTGGCTGGTACAACAAACTGCCAATAGCAGTCAACAGCCGGTATGGCAATATCAGTTATCACTACCTAGAACCAGAGACACATGCTAATCCACACTGGATAGCAGAAGACCAGCATGTATTAGAAACATAATCAGTGACTGTCTCCAGTAACACAGGACCTGTAGTTTCAGACCAATAAGTGAAAGAAATTTTAACATTTTATTTCAATTAGAAAGAAAGCCAACATTTGGCAAAGGAGTAACTAATAATAATTGAGTTTAACAACAATGGAATTTAACCCATATACAGTTACTCTCAATTATGTATCACTATAAGAAAAAATTAATAATAGGTTATTTCACAAAGGAAACATCTTTAGAAGAACAACTAAATAAGCTAGCAACTACCCAAATTACAATAAATACACAAAAGTCTGGTGTTACCAAACTCCACACGCACGCCAGTGTTTTCCTCATCCCCAGCTATACCATTTACAGGGAAATTTGATTCTTCTATTGCTCTCTACTTTGGATTGGCCTTAAAACTTGTTGCTTTTTTAATTAAATGTATATATAACACAGTATTAGTGTGAAAGCAGTCAGTCATCATATGCATATGTACTTGTACTTAGAGAGATTATCTCTGGAAATCTGTTTTAGACACTGGAAGTGATCATTGTCTCTAGGCTGGGATCTTGGGGACTAGAAATCAAGACTCAGGAGACTTTCACCCTTTCTCATATTGTTTGTTTTTGAACTCTGTTTCTTGAGGTTTTTTTTTAATCCAATGTATCTTATTTGTTAAATCTTGTCTTTGAACACTTTCACATTTATAGAAAAAAATGGGCAAATTACCAATCATTCCCATATACTCTCTCAATACCCCACGCTATATTGGTAACACATCGTGTTAGTATGGTATTTTAATGGACCAATGTTGATACACCATTAGCTGAAGACCATAATTTACAGAAGAGTTCACGCTGTGTTGTACATTCTGTGGGTCTATTTTTTAAAATTGATTTTATTGGTACATTTAATACATACAGTATGATCATATTTAACATGGAGAACTTGTACCTGTACATGACACATCTTGCTTCTCATTTTCCCACTACAACCCTTCCTACAACCTCCCATTCCCTATATACATAAGCTTTGTTTCTTTTACTATCAAGTTTTTCCTTTCTCTTCTTTCCTTTCCCCTACCCACCTTTTCCCTTTTCCTTTTGCATATTTAATTCTTTTGCACATTATGTACCATACATTTTGGCATTCACTTACACCTTAAGTTTTTCATACTAGATAAAAGATATGGCCACTTACACATCTGTGTCCTATTTATTTCATGTCCACGTGAGAACATTCTATGTGTCTTGACAAAGGTGTGATGATGACATGTATCTACCAGTGTAGAAACAGATCAAAGAGTCTCACCACCCTAAACAGGCTCAGAGCTCTGTGTATTCATCCCTCCCTATTCCTCCAAACCACTGGCAACTACTGAATTTTGATCAGCTCTATAGATTTTCCTTTGATTTTTTTTTTACTATTACATCTTCTATTTTTAGAGAATTTTTAAAGTCCCCCAAATATTTTTGAAATGTCTGTTTAAACTAGGTTTGCACATTAAACCACTGTCATAAGGAATTTAACAATATTGACTACTACCAATATAAAATGTTAAGCAAATTATTATTATTATTATTATTATTATATTAGACATGGCTGAGCATTGTTCTCTCAGATATCCTCCTCTCCTATTTCTCTGCCCCTTCTAGAATCTACATACTGATTCAGTGGACACAGTTAAGAAACTTAGCTAAAGCAGAAGTAGCTGCAAATTTATCATTAACTGAAAATCACAAAGTCTGAATGACTGCAATTCAAAACAAAAATCAGGGGACTT
>PVIR01017740.1:0-34418 GCA_004026965.1 Petromus typicus | reverse complement strand
GCCTTTATAGAGAGATGGAGGGAATTGTCATTAGAGCCTTTCTTCTGTTGATAATAGTCTTGCCAGAACCAGAAGGGAAAAAAGCATGTTGATCTGCTATTTATTATAATACATGGGCTACAGGGTACATATAATCATGAAATCATTCTTTGACCAAAACTGCTACAGTATTGGTGCCAGATTTAATACTGGATTCTAGATACAATTTTTCTATTGGTGGTCTCAGGGAAAAAATTATAGAATGTTAGCATTTTACAAAGGAACCCAAAGCCATTTAATCCATCTTCAAATAAACAGCCACTGCATAGTGATTCTGTATCTACTTGCATATCATTACAGGAGAGTAATCTCACGGCTTCTTCCTCCAAAAATCTTTCTTTGAGGCCTCGACTATGATAAATCATCTTACTTTTCTTACCTCCTATTTTAAGTCAATTATGAAGAGGCAGCTGAGTCAGCTGGAGGTAATATAAAGCTTCTCTATGAAATAGTACCTGGAGTTGGAAATTAGATGAGCTCCTAGTGAAGATGGGTGGGCACAACAGCCTCAAACCAGCCCTTGGTGGTGCCTCAGGACCCGGTGGACCTAGACAGCACGAGGTGTATCACCCTACAGCCTTCAACCTGCCCCCACGTGGCCCTTTTCTCCACCTGACTTTCAAGATCTCCATCATTGCACCATCAGGACAAATATTCCTCCTCCTAAGCTTGGGACAAGCAATGGGTTAAATCCTAGCAGCAGGTTTCTCCTCCAAACCTGTAAGGGCTCCATGCCAGCAACTTCTCCCTCTGCACTGTCCAAAGTCCCACCTTTGTGAGCAAAAGTCAGCTCCGATCCCAACCCGCCCACCTTCCTAGTTCTATAGAACAAGACATCAAGGGCAATAGCCATCAGGCTGTGCTCTGCCACCCAACTCTGGTTCAGAGATTACCCGGTTCCGACACCGTGTTTCTGAGTGTCCACTTCTTCTCCTCCCTCTAGTCACTTCCAGACAGCGATGGCTGTTCACTGAGACACTGCATTTGAAGCATCTCACCTGGAACCTGGTGACAGTGCCATGCAAAGGAGCTGCCAGTGTCATTGCCACACAGTTTCTGTAATCATCACTTAACAGAAAACACAAAAGACTTTTGCCCACCTTGTGGGACTCCTCCTGGTGGCTTCTCTGGGAAGTAGAAAAGGAGAGTCAAGAAACAAACTCCCCTGGGACCAGTCACCTTGCTAAGGAACAGGCTGAGACACAAGACCCTGTGTGCTCTTGTGCTTACACAGGAGTAGGGCATGGTTATCCAGATCTCAGACCTTTGTGCTTTCTCTAGTTCATCCTCAGGCCACACAAGCCAGTCTGACCCTCTTCTGGTTCTCATAGAACTGCAGGTCTTTGTAGGGAAATCTTCAGTGCACAGCACAGAGAAATGGACCCTCACCATGCTCCAAAGGGGTCATTTGCAGACAGTGACCTCTGAAATGCTTCCTGGTGGAGGAGAAACTTTCATCCAGCCCTACCAATTTATAATTCACAAATAGAACTTATCCACACTGCATACAGTATGAAGCTTTGTTTGGTGAATGCCACTGTGAGATGATTAGGACAATCAATCTCATTAACCTAGCCATCACTTCTCCAAGGTTTCTCTGGGTGTAAGTGTGCTGAGACCATTTAAAATCTAAAATACACACCCTTAATCATGGCCGCCACACTGCACAATAGGTTCTAGAGCTTATTCCCCTTGTCAGCCCGAAGCACTGCCCCCTCTGACCAACACCCCTCCCATTCTCCTCCTCCATCTCAGGCAGCCACCACTCTAGTCTTTACTTATATTAATTCGACTTTTTAAAAATTCCCCACATAAAGGTCAATATCTGTCCTTCAGTGCCTAGATAACTCGCTTTACATAATGATTTTCAGGTTTATCCATGTTGCTGCAAATGATACCATTCTCCTTCTTTTTGAAGGCTGAATAGTATTCCATTATGTGCACCCATACACATGCACTGCTTCTTCTTTACTCATCCATCATGACATTTAAGTTAACTTTGTGTCTTATTTATTTCTGACTTTAAACCGAGCTTTTAAAAATAGCTGAAATTTGAGTGGGTACCATAACAGTTGTTTATACCACAAGCCACCTCAGGACTGGACAGCCCCAAGGATCACGGCTCACACTCCCACACACCACTCAGCCGGCAGCTGTAGGGTCTAGGACGGCCTTGATTGGGTCTTTATCCTGATGCTCCTGACTTTGCCACAGGCTTACCTGGGATGGGCTGCGGGAGAGACAAAGGATCTGAAGGAAGGGCCACTGGCACCACGCTAGCGTTTTCCAGGACTCTGATAGTGTTGTTTACTAACATGATATTGGCCATCAGAGGCAACAGGGTGGAACCCAGAATTAGAACAGGACCCTGATGAGATACAGAGCTCAAGGACAAAGGACATTCATATCATGACCAATGATCGAGTCTGCCCAGGAGGGGCCAAGAAAACAGTGTGGCGGAAGGATGGCAAAGATGCTAGAAGGGCCAGAAAGAAGCAGCCCCTTCTCTGTCTCCTGCCACTTCTACCCCCAAATCACCAACCACCCAAACAGTAGCTATTTTCTTGCTGTTTCCTAGGTACTGCAAGCAGAATACTAGATGTTCTGCACTGTTACCTCCTTCCCGATCTGACGTGGAACATCTTCCCATTGTACAGACAAGAAATCAAGGCTCAAAGCATATCACAAACTTAATAGTACAGCCAGTGATCCTCGCCTGGCAGACAATACCCGACACACCTTGAGCCATGAATCACTGCCTAGCTTGCCCATCAGCAAGCAATAAGTTGATTAGACCCTGCAGCTGAAGGGTCCAGACTAAAACTCTGCCCTCGTAGAGGCTGATGGTGCTCTCTAGCTTCACCCTACTGCAGAGCTTGCTGGCTTTTCTCACCACAGCCGAGATCCTCCATGCACACTCTGTTCACTTAGGCATCCCTATTCGAACTTAATTAGGTTTGCACTGAGTTCATGAGTTTCAGTAAACTTAATGGGCTCTAAAGAGAAAATAGAGATCTTTCTCACCAGGTGTTTATTTCCTTCCCAAGTTGTCCCTATTGCGCTCTCAGAGTCATTTCCAAGTTCCATCTGGTTAATGGGTGCAGGTGAAACCGAGCAAGGCTCTCTACCCCTCCATCCCTCACAGCTCTCCCCCCAGCACTCCCAGATGTTTCTCTACTGCCCTGGAAAGGAGATGGGAATGAAATGAGAAAGTTTAGAAACCAGGCTTGACTCCCACTGAGCTGAACACAGCCCAGCCATCTGGACCTAGGCAGCTTTGCAAAGGAAAGGAAGACCTGTGCTTCTTGAGTTCCTACTGTGTGCCAAGCACTGAACACCCACTCTGTGCCCAGGCACTGTGCAGGTCACGGGTTCTGGGGTCAGGTCCCCCAGAGAGGCTACTTGCTAAGGGTCCCTGAGCCTCATTGTTCTCATCTGAAGCTGGAGATAAGCAGCACTGACTTCCAAGGTCACGGTCTCGATTAAATGAGTTCCTCTTTATAAAGGGCTTAGTTTAGTCCCCGGCTCATGACAAGACCCATAAGCATGTGCTTCGATGATTGTAAACTGTTATTGCTAATATTCTCCTGCCGCTTCTGTAAACTAGGCACTTGCCTTGTGCAAAGACTAGAAAATAAATTTGGAAAGGTAAAACAATTTTACCCCACATCACCCCGCTAGGAAATTGGTAACTAGAAATAAGATTTTAAACTTCCCCCACAAGAAAATTCTTCCTCTGACCACTCCACAACTACCCACTTCCTCTTTCTGTGCAATAGGTGAGCATGCAGGATAGAACCTTTCACAGAACAATTTCAGTCCTCCCCAAAGCAAAGCCAGGAGAGAATTCACAAGAAGTGGGCTCTGAAGGGGAGAGACTATCACAGCCTTTGTTTTCTGAGACCACTGAGGCCACTCAGGTCCCAGTCCCAGGACGCACAGTTCCCCCTTGTCCTCTGTGTGAGCTTGAATAAACCAGAGCCCTGAGCTGAGACTCTTCTGCTGAGACTGGCAGCCAGTTCTCCTGGAAGCTAAGGGAAGGCACCCTCTGAGCAGGTGTGGAAGGACAGGGGAGGCTCACAGAGGGATGGAGAAGGCCACAGAGAGTCCCAAGTGGTAAATTCCAAGGACCAGACACAGCGGTGCTTTGGGGCTTATCCCAGGTGGATAAGGGACCCCATTAGTTCAGAGCATAAAGTGATTAATGGAAATAATGGGTGATTTTGCAGAGTTTCTTGTGGCAAGGAAAAGGCATCTGGGCTTCACTCTGTGCACAGCAGGGCGCCTCAGGAGCTGAAGCAGATGGGCAGCACCATCACAGCAGGGACTGACAAAGTTCAGCCCCAAAGACTGAGTTGACAAGGCAGATCTGAGGAGGAAAATTAACACTGAAGGGACTGTGCCAGAGCAGGTGACAGACTCACCCTTCACACATGTGACCCTGTCCAGGGTTCCAAAGATGTGCAGCAGGGGAAGTCTGCACACCACAGCCCACAGGGCTGAAAGCTCCTGCTCTCTGATTTTGTAAATAGCACTGATTCCCATCCAGCCATGGGCTGCACATCCATATTTTAGCCAATGATACCACACGCACCACAGTAGGCTCATAAGATTGTATCAGCTCATAACGTCCTAGTAGCTGAGTTGGTGTTAAGTAAACACTGTGATGCTCCCATAGGAACAAAGCTGCAGAACACTGTGATTCTCAGAATTTGCCCTGTCGTTAAGCGGCACAAGGCTATGCAGCCATCATCCGTTTATTTATATCTTGTCCATTTCTGCTCTTGGGCTACAGAGCAGAGCTGAGGGGGTGGGTGTGGAGAACACTCTCTAGCCTTCAAATGCACAAATACTGACAAACTAGTTTGCAAAATGTATGTTAGTAGAAACTACTACTATCCTCATTTTACACATAAGAAAACTGATGCTTTCAAAATGAGGTGACTGGTCCAAGATCATACCTTAATAAGAGGAAGCACAGAGGTGAAGGAGGCCTAGGACAATGTCAGGGTGAAACCAAGAATGGGACCCCAGGATGTTAAATCCTTTGCAGCACTTGACTGGATGCTATCTTGTTCCCTACCACCCAGACCAGCACTGCAGCCAGCCAAGAGGACCCAGGCGCCACTCTGCCAGCCAGAGCCCTCACTCTGGCCCCCAAACCAGCATCAAATGACTAATTTAAAACCTAATTCTTCCACCAAGTCCACCCTGGCTGTCCCTTGTTCGGCTTATCACATCCTATTCAAATCCAAAATAAATTATTTCAGCTCTGCAGCCTTTGGATAAAGAAAAAAAATGAAATTAAAAAATAAAAAAGAAGACAGAAAAGCTCTGAAGGGACAGCCTGCCCCCCTCCCTTGCCCACACTTCCAGGCCTCTTTTTCTGAGCCTACACTGATAACCTCCAGGGTATTCTGAGCCCTGGAGGCCTTGAGGACAGAGCCATCTTTGCTTCCATCAACAGTTAGAGGGGACAGAAGGATGTGTGTCTTTTAGGCATCAAGTTGTCCTATGTCCTCCCTGTGGGACAAGCCACTGTTCAATTGTATAAATCAGCATCTCATGTGCTTAGGGGGAGAATTGCTGGAAGGGGGTTATACCAGCTGATAATTAGCCATCTATGTTTAATGAGTGTATTATGCACCTGCTGTATATGTGCCAAGCACTAGCCTAGGTACTTGGCATAAATAATACGCAGAGGGACTCACTGTGTGTCCATTCTCATCAAACCAAGTCCACTGCATTCAAGTTTGCAAAGTTCTTTCTCTCCCATCCTCACTAGAAGCTCCCAATAATTCCCAGGGGATAAGTGAAGACAGTGCTATAAAGGACATCATTCTATAGAGGGAGAAGCTGAAGTTTGAAGAAGTAGAGTGATATCCAAGGTCATAGGATAGGAAAAATTCTTCTTACAAGTCCCCGGAAGAATACTACAGAAAACAGAACCCTGGCCAGTGTGACCTGCAACTTGCTGACTGTGATTTTGAGGAACATTTCTTAATTTTTCTTGATAAATCTCACTGTTCTCATCTCTGAAATGGGCAAAACAACCTCAACTGCATAGGGTCATGACTGAAATTAAAATGGACAAGAGAGCTGCTCTCCGTCTCCTCCGGAAAGGACTGCTCCGTCTGCTATTGTTGATGTCATTATTGCCAGAGGAGATGATAGAAGGACAAAGGAGAAGAGGGAAAAATATAGAAGAGATACCATGGTGATTATTTGGCACAACATCCTGACTCCAAATCACCAAAACCCTTGGTCTCTTCAGTGAAGTGGGAAAAGATGCAGATGTGGCCTTGGCTGTGCCACAGACTTACTCTATGACCCTGGGTAAATCCTCCTGCCTCTGTACTCCACGTCCCCACCACCTACTTGCTCTCATTCACTACCTTCTGCACTGTCCGTATGAACGCTGGCCCCTAATGCCCATCCTGGCCTGGCACACACTCTAATCGTGGCCTCATGAGCAGAGACCCTGGAGTTCAGGGAGGTTTGAGACTTGCTTTTGACCATAAAGCCCCACTCACATGTGAGCTACAGGAGCAGAGCTGTCTTAATCCCAAGGCCTGGATCTCACTGTGACCTCCAGCTGCCACTTCTCATCATGCTTAGTTATTTAAAAAGGAAATAAGGGGGGAAAAACTTCAGAGTGTTTCTCAGAGATGAGACTGATCGAAGACATCACATTGGTATTAAATTATGGATTGCACAGGGCACACAGCCCTCCCCGACCACACTCCAGCCTCCTCGCGGACCATGGGGCTAGCCCCTGACAGCTTGTCAGGAAAGGTTATTCCACACTCTCGGTGACTTGCTAATGGGCTGATCATGCTGCTAGGAGGATGGAGAGGCAGGGAGGAGGCACCTTGCTTCAACCTCCAGGCCTCCATAAGAAGCCTTTGCCTTTAACCAATGCAGGCTGAGTCTCTAGGATGGAGGAAAGGTCTATGTGACCTTCTCTACCTATTCTCCATCACAACAGCACTGTCAGCTATGGCCTCTATAAAGAAAGGGCTGAGCTGAGGTTCAGAGACCAAGATTCTACCCCATTCCAACACTTTAAAGGTTCTGGGTTGCTAGGCAAGTGTCTTGCTTATTCATTTTCGATTTGGTCACTGATAGTAAAGGCACCTGATAGAAAAGGTTCTAAAGGAACAAGTGAGGTGGAGGGTCACAGGTTTGAGAACA
The DNA here is from genome assembly GCA_004026965.1 of Petromus typicus. Taxonomy (NCBI): domain Eukaryota; kingdom Metazoa; phylum Chordata; class Mammalia; order Rodentia; family Petromuridae; genus Petromus; species Petromus typicus. The sequence goes on along the minus strand of PVIR01017740.1, from coordinate 27,185 downwards.
AAGCTTTGAATTTGACTTCAGACACCTAGAGTCTAATGAATCAGTAGAGATATCAGGGAAAGAGTTCATTCTTAAAGTCAAACAAATAAGAATAGATAAATAAAGTTAGAGAAGGTAGAGGAGATGAAAGATATCTTCTGCTTTCCTTCCTTCCAAGGCTTTTACTTCTGAAAGCCCAGGTGCAGGAAAGGTTGCAGGTGACACACAGGTAAGGGACAATTTGGGTGGTAGGAAGATACACACAGCTGAGGAATCCACATCTCACAGACACTTGCTTTACTCTGAGAGAAATAGAAACAGACCCTTCGACTCCTTTAGCTCCTCAGAAAGCAGGTTATTGTCCCTATTTTGCAAGGATATAATGCAAGATCAGAGTAATGGTGTGTCCCACGAGAATTCACTATCGTATCATAAGGCCAGGATCCCAAGGCCACCTGAGCTATCACCCTGGAGTGGACACTAGACTTCAAGGCAGAGCCCCAGACACCTGCATTTGGGCCTAGATACTGGGTAAGGGACAGGCAGGGGAGAGCTAAAGCCAAAAAGTCTGGGCAGGAAAAAGGAAGAGGAGGGGGGTCAGGGAGCAGGAGGATAGAACCTTCCAAGACCACAGGAAGGACTCAGGAACTCCTGTCACCTCTGGAGCTTGGCATTTACTCCCTGACACTTGGGACCCCGATATCCAGGTGCTCAGTAAGGGTCAGTGGCTGGCCACAAGAGGGGCCACCAGCGACAAATGTGGGGAGTGTTTTAGGTAAACAGGAAAAGGGTAAGGAGACCAGAAAGAGGAAGGGAGAGCTGAGAAAATGACAAGAGGAAAGGAACAAACTGTAAACTGGTTCTTTTCCACCTCTCCTCCTTTCTCTCTCCACCTCTCTCACCGTCCTTCCTCTTCTCCTTCCTCCTTCTTTGTGTTTGTCTGTCTTCCTGTCTGTCTGGCTGTCTGTCCTCTCTCTGTCTCCCTCCCTCTCAGTATCTGTCTCTCTACCTTTCTGTATGTAAATCTACCATCTACCATCTTTCTGTATGTAAATCTCTGCCTCTGTCCTCGTCCTTTTCTGGCCATCTTTCCATCTGTTGGATGGTCTATCTCTGTCTGTGTCTTTGTCTTCTGTCTCTCTGTTTTTCTCTCTCTTTGCTTGATTCCCTGTGTCTCTCTTACCTCTCTGTCTCCATCTCTCCCCCTCTCTCTCTCTGTCTCTCTCTCTGTCTCTCTCTCTATCTCCCTCTCTGTCACACACACACACACACACACACACCCGTGTATACACCCTTACCTCCACCCAGCACATGATCTCCTAGCACACACATGTTCTTTGCCCATGTGTGTGCAGGCACAACCTCTTAGACATCCTTGAAACTCTACATACTCACATTTCCACCCAGGAACCAGCGCTCATCCATGACCCAGACATCATCAAGTCTATGTCCCTCAGCCCCAGTCCACCTCGCCAGTCTCTGCACTTCCACTCTAAGGACAATGGTCTCTCTTCACTGTCATTCTCTACTCTCTCCCACACTGGGACACCTGATGGGGCTCAAGTGTTGTGCAGGGCCAGAGGATAACTGGGACAGGGTTCATGATCTATACATATGATAAGAGGGAACCACACTTCCCTGACCCTGATGTTTCCTCCCTGGGGTGAGAGCACAATTAGTGTAACTCCTGGCCTCTCCCCTCCTTTACTCGGTCTTCCTGTGGTGCATAGAGAGACTTGGTATCTGATTTGCGCACTGGGGGAGAGAAACTGAGCATGCTCAGATTAACTCAGTTTGATAAGCTTGAGCTGAAGACATAGGATTTCCCTCTGTTTCTATCTGCCTGAAGTCCTCCCTAGGCCTTCCAGCTGTCCTCAGCTGGGGTGGGAAACTTCCTACACCCAAGGTTAGTGAACGGACACCTCATCCTAAGACATGAGCTGCTACCAAGACTCAAAGTGCATGCGTGTCTATTCACTTGAACATCCCACACGCATCCACTCCCACATATGGTGCACATTCTACTACTCCGGTATACAACTCATCCCACGTAAGAACTCCATGTTGCTAATACATAAATTCACTCTCCTTCATGAACCCAAACTCACAGACCTTCCCTGTGCATCATCTTCCCTACCTCCATGGCCAGGCAGCCTCACAAGCCACTCCCCACAATTCTCCCAAATCCCCACACACCCCACCTGTCGCCTCTTTTCCAGGGAAGACAAAAACAGGTCATGTCACAGAGAAATTGAGCCCAGCCTGCCAGGTTTTTCACTCAGCTCACACATAACTAACAGGACCATCTTCCCAGCTAATCGGGGAGAGAAATCTGGTGGACTCAATTGCTGCTGATATGCATTTAAATGGCTGCATCTAGGAGGGAAATCTAAATGAGAGCTGAAGGAGGCGAGACACTGGGGGAAATCTTGCTATAATATCTGTGTGAGGCAAAGCAAATCGACAGAAAGCTGTACACTGGCTTGGGGAGCAACAGAAGACTGTGTAACACATGCATGCAGTAACTCACTGGAATCTCTGCACATATAACAGCATTTTTGTCATAGTTTCTTAAGTCTAAACTTCACCTGCCATGCAGAAGAACAACTTTCTATCCTCTGATGTCTGCATGAGAGCACAGGAGAGGGTGGGTGTTTGGCAATCTCCTTTGAAATCTCAGTGATATCCTGCAGCCCCAAAGTGCAGAGGGAGGCTATGGACAGCACAGACTCGACTCAAAAGCTGGTAAAGTGCTTCATCATTTACACATTAGACAGCCTTCAGCAGATTACTCGAGTCAGGGAATGTTCATCTTCTCTTCCATAAAATAAGAATGTGCAGAGACCGCCCAGAGTTAAAGTTAGGATTCAATAAAGTATAGAAAATAAATGGCAAATAATATGCACTTATTCAGAACATAAATAAGCTTTGGTTCGAATCCTGCCTCCTATTCTTACTAAGCAAGCAACCCCACCTTAGTCACTTAACCATCCTGTTCTTTGGTTTCCTTGGGGTAAGATGATAGTAATTGGGTCATTTTCTAGACAGATACACAGTGCTCTAAACAGTGCCCACACTCTGCACACACTTCATTCACACTGTTCTCACTGTCATCGTCATTGTCACCCTGAGTCAGAGGTGCTGAGGGAGCCAGTGAGAAGCCCTGGGTTAGAGTGACCAGAAGGATTTAATAAGAACACATGGATACCTACCAGGTTTCTGCTCATCTGCCTAGGTTGTTTGCTGGGTCCAAAAGAATGAGATTCCTCCCCATAATCCTCAGTCCTTCAGGAAAGGGTCTGCCCTACACAGCCAGACAGATAAACAGAGATGGAGATGGAGAGAGACGGAAGGGCAATACACACATTGGTATATATTTGCATCTTCTGGGAAAGCAAGAAAAAAGAGCTGCCATTTTCACATATGGCATGTCTTTCAAAGATGAAGGACAAAAAGTGGCTCCAAGAGAAGAATTTGTGGGGGTGGTAGGGTGGGTAGGGCTATGGGAAAAAATGAGAATCAAGTTGTGTCTTATACTGGTACAAATCCCCATTATGGAGTGCAATCATGATGCATATATGTAGTGTACCAATAAAGATTTTTTTTAAAAAAAAGAAGAATTTGTGAGAGACAAGAGGTCTAAGCCAAAGGTGGTGATAAAAATGCAAACTTTCAAGATATCTGCAGAAATTTTGAGGAGAAATTTGGATTTCTACGAAGTACGGCACAAAAATTTGAGTCAAATGTTTCCAGATCTCAAGAGTCCAAGAAATTCCAACTCACGCCTGTAGCTATGAGCTACCAGAAAGACTGATGCCAATCTAGTCAGAGGTGTTTTTATAATTATGGATAATCAGGGTTTTTTTTCTTTCTTCTATCTTCTCTCATTTTCTAAGTTGGCTATAGTGAATATATTTTATAATTTAAAAATATATCAGAATTAAAAGTAGCAAAGTGAAATTCCCAGTGACTCCAATTCTCTTGGCAGGGTTCAGATGAAAGGAACAGAACAAGCTTCTCCTATTCTAAATGAGTCCTTCCTAATAACACGGTTTAGGGTGGTCAGATACACAGCATAGACAACAGATGCATCCGCATGCCACTAACACATGCAAATCCCCATCTCAAGCCTGAGTGCTGATACTTCTCCCTATGCACAGGATTCATAATTATCCTCACTTTGTAGGATCTGATCTCGAACTGAAAGATGCTATGACCTTTTCTAAGCCTGGAGTTTCTTCCACAATATTCCCGGACTGCTCCAGAATTTTGTTCCCAGAAGACCAGGATCTTCATGCCATTCATTTATTTTCCTTACTCCTTTATTCTATATTACATTACCTGGGCATAGTGTACAGCTTGAGAAGCTGTAAATATTCATATGTATTAGCTCACTTAATTCTTCTACCAACTCTACAAAGTATGTGCTACCATTGTCCTCATCTGACAGATGAAGAAGCTCAGGCAACCAGAAGATAAATATCTTGTCCAAAATCTCAATCAATAACATGGCAGAGGCAGGTTTTAGCTTCATGCCCTTTACCATCACTCTGTGCAGTCCTTCACATGGCTACTGCACACAGGTCTGGGCCAGGTTCTCTGATAACTGGTGCAGGCAGAAAAAGGAATAAGCTCTTCCCTTCAGAGAGCCTCCTGGGTTCTGTGGTTACTAGGATCAGGCTCTACGGGCACGATGGTTGCTTTCCTCCCGTAGGACACTGGGCCAGTGACTTACCCAGCTCTGTTTTTTAGTCTCTCTCTGTTTCAAGGAGCTTCTGGGTCATTTGGGAAGACTAAGTTCATTAACACATTAAGACACATAGGAGAGGGCCTGGCAGGTCATAATTGCTCAATTTATGCTGTTATTAATTGTTATGAATGAGGTAGGATACAGGGAGCCCAAAGAGAGAAGTACAATCAATCTTCCATGCCCACAGACCCACAAATCAGTTTCAACCAATCACAGATCAAAATGTCTGGGAAAAAAATTGTATCTGGACTGAACCTGTACAATCTTTTTTGTAATTGTCCCCTAAATAATACACTACAATGACTACTATCATTGCCATTCTACTGTATTAGATTTTGTAGATCATCGAGGGATGCAAATACTGTACCATTTTATACACAGGTGACTCAAGCGCTGATTCTGGTCTCCATGGAAGATCCTAAACATAGAGGGAAGACCATTTCAGAGTTCATTAGAAGGGGTTCACTAGGCCAAGAGGCTTCAAAGTGGTGCAGAAATTCAAGACATGAAGAAGTAGTATGTAAAGGTAAGAAGAGAGCCCTTGCTTGGCAGGCAAAAGGCCAAAGTCATGCAGATGTGAAACAATGGTTGTGCTCTCATTCCCCACGGGCAGTTAGCTATACGATGTTGTTTTCTCTCTGCCTGGAAAGTGGGAGCAGCTTCCACTGCTGATCTGTACAAACTGTCTTAATTTGTGCCCTCTGGGGTGGAAGGTAACTAAAGACTTTCCAGACTTTAGCTCTGTTTAGTGCTGGAAGAGCGCAAACTTTGGCTTCAAAGAGAAAAGGCATTTGGAAAGCTTATGAAAAGGCTTATGAGCCTTCTTGTACATCAAACATGCCTTACAAAGCAACATTTTGATGAGCTAAGTGCAAATGAACCAGAAACACAGGGATTAAATTTCCCTTGAAACACACATAGGTTTAAAGATGAAGGGGAAATTGTCTGGCGAGAAGTGTCTGGGGTTAAATACTACAAAGGAGTTCGGGTTGGTTCCTGTCTTCTATTTCCTCTCTATTATTAGTGTAAATAATAGAAATAATAATAGTATCAACACTGCCTGATGCACTTTTAGCTCACTCAGGGCCTATGGGAGACTTCTGGGTAGGTATGTAAAAGGTTAAAATGTAATGACAGAAGTGGAAACCCAGACAAGACATAGCATGGAAGAGAAGAGCTTGGTTCTTCTTTATCGTCCATTAAACCAGCTTCCCTGTCCTCCAGGGCTCACAAGTGGACCATATTTCCTGGGCTATGGCTCAACCAGGAATATGGCAAGAAATTGAGTGTGTTACTTCCAGGCTTGACTCACCAGTTTCTAATATATTCCTCCATTTTTTTATCTTCCTCCATCTGCCAGCTCAACGACATTGGTGCAGGAACCCTTAATGGGCACATGTTAATGATGGCACCTTCTTCAGCTCCACTTTTGGTGGAGTTAGTGTGAACACAGGCAAATTTCTGCTCTGTGAAGCTACCAAAGTACTAAGACAAGCAAAGTATGGTTACAGCAGCTAAAGTCACTTTAACCAAGAATTAAATGAAAGGCCACACAGACAAGGAGAAAATTGGATCACAGCTCGGGACACCTGTGTAGTCTCTGCCATGTATCTTGTGTGGGCTCCAGGGAAGTCCCTTGTCACCCTCTGAATCTCAATTTCCCAGTGGTAAAATGAGAGATTAGACTGGTAGATAGCTAAAGAGTGGTTCTGATGCTTAAAATTAAATTTTAAAAAAAAAAAAAATTACAACTAGACCTCTAGTATAATCTATCAGAATTTATGAAATGCATACTGCTCTCTAGGCACTGGGGCTATAGAGTAAATAAATACATACAATTAGAATATAGGCCTGCAGATAAATATCTGTATTACAAATAGCAAATTGTCAGTCAATCAAAGACAGCCACTGCTTCTGCCAAGAGGAGAGCAGAGTTGTAAAGAAAAGTCATGGGGAAGCAATGACATTTGAGGGTTGGAGGACAGAAGGGTTGGAGGGTTGGAGGACAGAAGATTATTATCAGGCTAAAAATAGATTAGGGTGTGGAGGAAATATTCTAAATAGGTCCAAGGACTTCATAGATCAAGAGACTTTTATTCACAAGTGAAGAGAATATAATGCAGAGACACTTCTGGTTATTTGTGAACTTAGAAAATATTAACTAGTTTCTGGGGATCTCAGTCTTATACAGATTAAAATTTTTAAAAGAAAAAGGTATAAAAACTTCTAGAAGATATGAGTTAAGATGCAAAGGACTGGGTCTAGGGGCATCCAGTGGATGTCTGGGGCCCTTCTAGCCCACAGCACAAATAGTCTTTATTGGCAATACCATCTTTATCCCTCTACTGTCTCCTCACACACTCACAATTTTATTTGACACAGACATGACAATGTATGATGAGCTCAATGAATTGTGATTTTTAAAAGGTCAACCCACAATTCCAGTCTAGTTAGAATCAAACACCTTGCTAACACTTTAGATCTGACTCTTCCATTGGGCCATAATTCTATGAATGACCTCAAGTTATTGATACACCTAACAAGCAGAACAGGACTGAAGATGAAAGTGGCCTTCCACCAGGTGACCATGTCTGACCTTTGTATTAGGAAGGATTCTATGAAGGCTCATCGAGCCTCCTCTTGGAGGTGGGGTTCTATGACTGATGAAGCAAATCATCACAAACTGATCAACCTAGTACAAATATATTTTTCTGTAATTTAAAGGCCAACATGTGTCTCATTGGGCAATGACAGTCAAAGTGTTCTCAGGACTGCTTTTCTCTCTGGAAGCCCTAGGAAGAATCTATTTCCTTTCTTTGAAGAACCACCTGTTCATATCACTGGGTTCTGTCTATCTCTAGAAGTTCTGGTAGAGGACAGGGAGAATATAGAAGGCATGAGCTAGGGTCAGAGAGTAAAGCTGCTGTGAAATGTTAAGACATCTATGCTTAAAAACTAATCTATGTCCAAATGAAGAGACTGGACTTTAAGGATCAAACCAGTTTGTGAAAAAGGCTAAAGTGAGTCCATGAAACACTGCAAAAAGAATTCTTGGAGCCACTCCCTGCAAAGTATGATATGAATAAGAGGTGAGGTTCAACTGGAAGAGATCTTCATTGCTCTCCATGTGTATGGAATTGCTGCCATATATGGGTGGATGATGGCCAGATTCCAAAGTGTCCTCTGAATTCTGGTAAATTTCTGAATTTCTGGTAAATTCTGGTAAAGTTGTGGTTCAATAAACTCTCTTTCTAGAGTTTCACTCAACAGATCCCTGGGTCTCCAGTCTTCATGAGTTCTCCAATGACAGCAATACAGAGAGACAGAGCTAGTTGTCATCAGGCCAACCTTGCAGAAGTGGTCAATTTTTGCTTCATCATATGACCACCTCCTCTTTAAAATGCAGGCAACTGTGAACACTTGGACCATAGGTCCAAAGCCTCACGCATAGGAGACAAGGAAAACAAGCAAGTCTGTCACCTGTCATAGCACATGATCTTTGCTCAGAATTCACAAAGTCTCAAAACAGAAAAAGGAAGTCTCAATCCATGGTTTTCCATCAGCAACTGGGAATTCATATTTTCAGTTTGCAGTCACAGGATAATGAGTGTTTTTGTTGTTGTTGTTGGGTTTTTTTTGAGACAGGATCTCGCTTTGTGGTTCAGGCTGGCCCTGAGCTCAGCCTCAAACTCACATCACAGCAATCGTCCTGCCTCTGCCTCCCGAGTGCTGGCATTACAGGTGTGAACCACCACACCCAGCACTGTGGTATGTGGTACTGGTTGCTGCTGGGGTGAGTCTCCACGCCCAGTATTGTTATGTGGTTACCAGGGATCGAACCTGGGTCCTTGCGCTTGCAAGACAGGCGCCGGAACCACTGAGCTATATCCCCAGCCCAATAATGAGTGTTTTTAAACAACTTAAAAAGTGAAAACAAAATACATTGTCTCAGATAACAAGATATCCACCAAAAGATAACTCTGAGATTAATCCAAAGGGTTAATTATCAAGAATTTGAGTTCTTCCTAACTTCTCACTTTATAATTCTCCCTCTGTTGGCTTGGTCAGTAGTTTTGACCTTTCTTGGATCCAAGATGGCCTCCACATGTAAATTAACAGATTATTAAAGATTAGGTCTCACTATGACTGATGGATTGCATACTAGCCCAATTCTTCAGTTTTTTCTGTACATATATCTTTACCATGAGACTTCATATTTTTGTCTCTTAAGAGATAGACTACTTCCCCACTCCTTAAAGTTAGGCTGGATTTGTGACTCACTTTGGCTGATTGAACACAGATGAAGTGACAACATTCCAAGAGTGCAAGAGTATATGTCATGTATATGTCCACTTCTTAATCTTCTGCGATTGTCCTGAGAACATTCTTGTACTATTCTGATAGAGGACTGGAGACACATGGGCCAATCACTCCATTCTAGAAGACGTGACAGTCAACCTATCATCAGACTTGTAAGTGTACCCTGAAGAACCAGGTCAGAAGAGTTAAATAGCTGAGCTCTAGCTAAATTGATAACCATTGGGCCTGGGATTTAGCTCAGTGGTTCCGGCGCCTGTCTTGCAAATGCAAGGACCCGAGTTTGATCCCCAGTAACCACATACAATACTGGGTGTGGAAACTCACCCCACCAGCTACCATTACCACATACCACAGTGCCAGGTGTGGTGACTCATGCCTGTAATCCCAGCACTCGGGATGCAGAAGCAGGAGGATTGCTGTGATGTGAGTTTGAGGCTGAGCTCAGGACCAGCCTGAACTACAAAGTGAGACCCTATCTCAAAAAACCAAAAAAATAAAAAATAAATTGATAACCACATACTCACAAGATAAATAAAGGCTTATTGTATTAAGACAGTATTATTATGCCAATAGGTCATTGATACATACAGCTATGCTGCAAAGGGGATTGTGAAAACAATGTGTAGTATTCTCAGCTTCAATAAAAAGAAGGAACAGCTGTGAGTGGGTAGGCAAGTAACAAAGTATATAAGAACAGCCAAAAGAGTAACAAATATCCACAAGGCCAATGCAAAATGCTTCTTTGTAATTCTTCAAGAAGCACTGGCCAGTGAGTAGAGGGCTAAGCAGGAAATGAGATGAAAGTAGTTCTTATGTAGTCAAGATTTATCAGGTCTTTCTGCATGAGTTGTGATGATAAATGCAGCCAGAACTGAATCATCAGGAAGACAATAGCAGAATCACAAGATGACTTGTCTAATACAGAATTCATGAGCTTCTGGAAATAGCTTGTACTAAGGCACTTCTCCCAGGTCCCTTCAGCAGAGTTTGGATGGTCATATTCTCATACAAGGTCCATCTCTGAGCTTAATCCCTGCATCTCGCAAATGCCTCAAGGAAAATCGCATCATTCACCTCAGGCTGTGGTTAAAACCAAATGCCACAACACATAATGAGCCCCCACCCACTATCGTGCTTGGTTTTTCCTCAGCCTTGCTACATTTTATACTTTCAAATAAATTCCACAATTTCTGGGATTCTTGACTTCCACCCCAAAGGTGGGCCTGTCAACTCTGATCTTACACAAGATAACTGAAGATAGAAAGGCTTTCCCTTCCTGAAGTTAGAAGGAAGATAATGGCAACTTACTCTTTATGCCCAGGATGTGCCCATGTCTTTCCTCCTCACTTAAGTGAGGTCTGTGTTCAAATGCCACCACCTCAAGGAAGACTTTCTAGCCATCTTTTCAAAATTGCCACCACTACATCTTTCCCTTACCCCACTTTTTTTGCTGGGCTTTCTTACTATTACCCATCACAGTGTTACATAGTTTGATATTTATTTTTAGCAAGTTCTCTAAATAAGAATGCTCTCTGAAGACAAGAACTTTTCTTTGCATCAGCTCAGTGCCTATGAGAGCAACTGGAGCATAATGGGCATTTAATAAATGTGATGAATGAATGAATGATGAGCAACTTGATCTGATGAACCACCTGTGGAAACATCGTGCTCTCCAGAATCATCCTAACTGATTTTTGCTTCTCCAGAGTGCTCTGTTAAAGAGACCTCTTCCTCCACTCATGCTCTGGCTCTAGTCCACCCTGCTTAGACTAAATTAGAAATCTCCCCATGGTTGTCACCTGGAATATTCTATGCCCACAAATATTTTGGGGTGCAGTCGACTGATCCTCTAGGATAAAGAGTTGGAAAAAATTTGCATCAGGTGAGTACAAAGATTTCACACAAAATGAAGGATAGCATTGTTTTTAGTATGTCTTCTGGCTTCATAACCATCAATGAATTTTTACCAGCTCCTCCTCAACCGCTAATCTTTCTTACCACTCAATCTATACATCCCCACTCCTCTGCTCCTTCCCCTTCCTTTTCCCATCTTCTTCTCTCCTCTGCTTTCCCCGGTATCTCTCTTTTCCTAGTAAAATAACATTTTGCCCTTTTTTTTCTAGTGCTTTACCTCCTAGAGTCCCTATTCCCCCCAAAGATATTTTCATAAATATGAACAACACCTTCTCTAAAAGAAATCTAGGTCCCCACTTTTAAGTATGTTGTTTGGCTACACTGCAAAAAGAAGGAACAGAACTCATTAGGGAAAAAGCACGAAATAACTTCAAGAGAACGGCCCTTTCTGGGACACTTTCTACATTCATTACCTTGTTAAAGCCTCTCAGACACAACATGATGTAGAGATTACTTTCTCCATTACATAAATTAGATAATTGAGGCTCAAGACAGATGTAACCTGCCTAAAATCCCTAAGCAGGTAAGTAATGGAGTAGAATTCCAATTCAACTCTAAGTCTTAATGATGTCATTGCTCCTATTCTCCTAAAGAAGACTGGGATGTTAAATCCAAAGAATAATTTCATGATGAGAGCAGAAGAGGAGAGAAGACTACCCTAGCTACTCTGTTAAGATAACCATCCACTTCTAGCTGTCACAAGAGTCTCTCAACCTCAACCTGCACTAGACATTTTGTCCTCACCTTACTTGGTCTTCCCCTATTTTCAGCAAATGGCATTCAAACCAGCAACCCTCGAGTTTTCTGGATCTACTTAATGTTCCTTCCAGTCTCAAAGTCTTCACTTCATCTCCTTAAAGATCACTCTCCCAAGTACTCATTTACTTCATCCACTTCCATTGTTGCTGACTTGGCTAGTGTATCATCTCCTCTGATGGATGCCATCCATCCCTCTTCCTCTCATTTCATTACCTCTGACAGCTCCACCCATTTACCTTCAGCACAAACTGCTACCACTAGGGTGTTGGAAAACCCATGTCTAACTGTGTTACTCCCCATGACCTTTGAGTAAAGGACCAGATTCTTGAATGTGGTCTATACAGCCCTTCAAGTTACTGTCTTGTAAATGTTCTCGCCTCATCTCTTATCTTTCTGCCATAGTGAAGTCCTGCTGGTGGTGCTTCTTGTCCTTTGCTGTCCCTTTCACCCTTTGTAGAAGCATTATTTTTCTGCCCAGAACTTCATGCTCTGTGCTGCCTCTGCAGGAAAGGTCTTATCCTTCCTTCACAACTTGGCAAAGAAGCTCCTTCTACTGTCAGCACTTCCCACATGCAAAAGCCACTTTCCTGTGGACTTCATCACCCCACTGTTGACATTGGAAAGTATATTAGATATGTTTGCTTTATTTATCCTATTTATCCTCTAAGCTGTTATTCAAGGAAGGTAAGAAATGGGTAACTTTTTTCTGTCTCCATGTTTTGCAGGTCTTTAAAACTAGCACTTAGCAAATGTCTGCTGGATAAATGAATAAATGTGAATAAATGTGTAGGTAGGATATCACCCACCTTCCTCCCACCACAAACATGACACATAGAATGACCATATCCCTTGACCCCACTCTACCCTGCGGTATTTTGTTCCCAGTCTTTTCAAAAACCACACATTTTGTCATCCCTTCTTGCAAATTAAATACATATTTTTTGCTAAATTTTGAGTTGTGTATAAATCTCTTTCAAAGGCATAATTCTGTTGGATCACTCCAGCTCCCACAGGTCCTCAGAAATGGGTTGAAAAACATTGGAGAAATGAAGTTTTATTTTACGCTAATGTCTTTGAGTTGTTGAGTTACCACTAACAGAGTTTTGCCTATAAAACCATAAATAAATAAATTCTCGTAATCCAAGCAGCCTCAAGACCCCAAAGTTTCATGACTCAAGCTTGGAAAAAAATTGACTTAAACCCTTAGAACTGAAATAACCTAAAGCCTCTTAGACCAACTTTCTTATCCAGCACATATCAGCACTCTCTGAGACCCAGAGAGTGTATGGCTTGCTCCTTGTAACACACCAAGCAGCCTGATACCTGGAACTCCGGAGGCTGTGGGTTCTTATCTAACACACTTTCTGTCCTGCATTATCTTGATAGCTATTGGTCAAAACAAATTACTCAGTGACAATTGGTAAAGTACACTACAGAACATTTTATTCAGCACCAATGAGCCAGGTATAGGGAATACCATGGCGGGATTTTGCAATGGGTGACAGTTACTTGAACTTCTAATATAGTGTGGGCAAGTGGGAGTTTATAGCCAAGAGTGGAGAGAAAATCACTATGAAGTAATACTAGGGATAATAGGTATTCCTACTGAAATTGCTTAACAGGATTCTTCCTGAAGACAGAGCCAAGGTATCACACGTCACACAGGGGGTGGAGAATGAGAATCCTAACTGGATATCAAGAACAATCAGATATCAAGGGCAGAGAATTCTTGATAAACTGATTTGATAATTTCTTGCTGGAACTAAGTGTTGGAAGAAAGGACAGAGATGAGCTTAGGAGGAGGTTCAGAGTCCTGACTAAAGTTTGGTCAAGCAAAAAAATCTTTGTCATTGTCTACCTACTCACACCCTTCACATGTAATAGTCAACCTTCTACTTCATTTTTTTCTGGGTGGTTTAGTTTATTTGAATGAAGTAGATATACAATTTTCCTTTACCAAAATTTTTCCTCTTTTATGGATTAATTTAACCTTCACAAATTCAGTAAATACAGCTCAGTGTACAGTCTTCCAAAAATCTATAACCTCTTATTTTATATGAAGAAATGGTAGATGAGTGAACCAGCGCCAAGAAAAAGAAGAAGGAGAAGGAGGAGGAGAGGAGGAGGAGGAAGAAAAAGAAGAGGAGGAGGAGGAGGAGGAGGAGGGGGAAGGGGAAGGGGAAGAAGAGCCTCAATCTGCCTCTCTCAGACATACGATGATACTTTGTGATTCTTTCAGTGATACAGTGATTCTTTCCACGATTCTGGTCACAAACTAAACTGAACAAGAATCAATTCAAACTTTCCTACAAGGGCAACACTGAACCTAACCAGTGAATATGATTTCATTCTCGTCTAACTTGGTTTGTCATCAGAATCATGGAAAGAAGTAGGTTCGTAAAGCAAGGTACCACTAGAACAGACACCTCCTCTACAGATTCCTTCATATGACTCTCCTGGTTTACATTTTGTTTTGGTTTTGTGATACCAGCTCAAACTCAGGCTCTTGTGCTTCCAAGTAGGTGTGGTACCACTGAGCTAACTGCCTGGCCTGACTCTCTCATTTTAAAACTCTCCCACAACCTTCATGCTCACCTCATCCAGTCATTCACTTATTCTTTCAAGAGCTACTAATACCTATTTTACATCAAAATCTTCCTAAGGCAGTAAACTAAGTCTTAGAGGAAGAGATCCAAGGTCACAGACCCAGTAAGCAGCAGAGCCCACATAGACTTTAGAATAAGATAAATCATTTTTTTTTGTGAATTCCCTGGGTTCTTGGAAGTACTTTGCTTTAGAACAGAGATCCCATGCAAAGCCCGTTGATGGATCTAAAGGGAGACATACACTTTAAAATAATAAACAAGAAGCCATTTATAAGGAAAGAAAAATTGAAGGATAGAAAGTCATGAATCACCATTGCAAGTCAGCACAAAAAGAAAAATTAGTTCATAAAAATGCATTGGATAAATAATAGGTTATTTCATCATGTAAATATATCCCTAAAATAACTTTATTGAAATGAAAACATCTATTGAAGCCTAAACTATTTATCACACTAACATATATCTAGAATCCTAACCAATTCATGAAAATATTACATTCTGTAATCTTCTTGATCCAATGCAAATAAATAGTTGTGCTCTGCCTGTCTCATTATAAAATGATTAATCACAGCTGCCAAAAGCAGCCAAGAAACTAATTTTGATTTTTTCACGTTGTGGGTGGCATTTGGGGAGTCTCTCGGAACTTGTCTTTGATTATTGAACCTTCTGGAAGGGAGATCTTGTTCCTCAACGTGCCATCTTGTAACTAAAGAGTGAAGGCAATAGACCCTCTTCCATCTCCAGGCAAAATTTCATCCCATCACCATTATAATTAGACTTTTTAAAAATTTTACCTTAGAAATTCCGTTCTATTATTTTTATCTTGTAAAGAGTTTGTTTTGGGAAAGAATCTGGTTTTTATATCCAAAAAATGAAGTTTCTGGCTGAAACTCTGAATTTTGTAACTGCAAGCTCTTTCAAAGGCAGCAAGGCAGTTGGAGAAAGGATGGTTGCTAGGGAGACAATTGTATTTAAATTATCAGCTCACAATAGACTCAGCAAAGATATTGATTGGATGTGAGGGCAAAATTATTTTCTTCAAACTAAGGAAAAACTCAGTGTCTGTCTCCAGGTTCACCTCTCCTGTGGCGGAGGCAGACTTGTGGTGTGATTTTACTGTTTTTCTTTGTTTAATTAGAGATGCTAACAACGGAAGAAAAGACGCTGCATTTTGTACTGCGTAATAGTCTCTTCTTTAAATTCAATGAAACTGGGAGAAATGAATACACAAAGGAGAGAAATTCATTGTGCTCCCAAACACTAATGATTCAAAGGCAAGTTCTTCTAGCATTCCTAAAGCCAGCACATAAGAGAAATGCCTGATAAAAGAAACATCCATAGACCACTTTCTACATAATAGAGCATTCTTCTAGGTAATTCCTTATGTTAGCAAATTTCTGCCTCATAATAACCCAGTCAGATTATTATTGTTTCCACTTTAAAGAGAAGGAAACAGAACTAGACATGTTGTTCAAGACTGCACAACTAGGAAGTGGCAGAGCTGAGATCTGAACCCAGAAACCCTGGCACCCAAATCCATGCCTCTACCTCTACGTCAAGCTGCTTCTCCAAAACTTTTGGTTAACACAAATAGAAGGCCTTATAGCCCACTATTATTATGGTAATAATATATAATATTATTAGGGATATTATATTATTATATATATTATATATTATATATCATTATATTATATTATATATCATATTATATTATATATAATAACATAATATATTATTATTATTATGGTAAAAACTGCCCCCAAATGTGCCTTCAGTTAAAAGCATCAATGATAATAGAAACACATGTGTTACTAAAACCTGGTGAGAAAAACTGGATTTGATAAAGATGTAATAGATAATATTTAAGGGCTAATGATGAGCAAATCATACCTAACTGTGATTCTAGACCCTTGGATTTTATTGTAAAAGAATATCATCTTTCTCTAGTGCTCTACTCTGGGGCTGTTTGATAGTGAAGAAATAGCTTCCCTCCAGTGTTACTGCAAATGAGGAAAAAGTGTAACATGTGGCAGGGTGTCTGGGGCAAAAGGGTGCAAGGATCAGGCCACAGGCTCCAACAAGCTACATAATGGAGCAATAGTTTCTGCTTTTCTGCTGCCAGGTCCTCCTGCTTCCCCAGCCCAACATGGTGAGGAGCTTGAGGGCTTGTAACACTCATGCTCCAACACCTCCGTCTAAGCTCTTCATGCAATTATCCCAAAACATCATTGCACGTCAAACCATTAGTGGACCTAAAAAAAAAAAAATTATTGTCCCTGTACCTATGAGGTCCTGAGTAAAGCTAAAGTGTAGAGGAGGAGAGGTCTTGTATCCACCCTTTACGAGGATATTTCTAATGTCTATGTTCAGATAAATTCATTGTTGCTTCTATCACTGCAGTGGTAGTGAGCTGTACCAGGTTTTTTGCAATCCTTACTTTGATTTAGCACATGTTTTTTAATCGTTTATTTCAGATCAGTTTCAGCTGTTAGTGCTAATAAATAAAGAAAAGATACCTTACAAATAAAAGGTATATCAACTCCTCTTTGAGCCATAAATAAAAATCAAGTGAGTCAACAGAGCCTATCCTAAAAAATAGAGAATTCAATACATTGTATAAAGTTTCCTAGGTACCAACAGAAGAACTCATTGTTTATGGTAGCAAGATATGAGAAAAAACTTAAACATTCATTAAAAGAGGACCAGTTGAATAAATCAAGATACATCCACACAATAAAATTGCATCCAGCCATTAAAAAGAATGTGGTGGATCCAAAGATGCAGACATGGGCCATGGATCAGGATAAAATAAGTGAAAAAATAAAAGTATACACAACAGTATGTTTTAGAAAAGAAGCAGTTGTGCAAATGCACTCTTTGGATAGAATGCTTAAGAAGGTCGAAGAAGAAATAAATAATAGCAGTTGTTTCTGAAGATTTTGCATCCCAAGGGTCAGACAGAAAACTTAAGAAGCTTACTTTCGATGGCTCCAATTTTTATCACTAGCAGGTACTATCTCTTTAAATAAAGTTTCTATCCTAGACGGTGTAACAATCAAGCTTAATTGTCAATTGGATTGACTTGGGAATTGCACGAGGAAATAGTAAAGTTCATACTTGGTGTGTTTGAGTTCATTCTCGAGGCATGACCTTCGGCTCCATGTTCAGCCCCTTAGTCCATGGCATCTTCTTCTCTGGTACGCTGCCCCAGCTATGCCCTCTCAGCTGCCATGGACTAAGCCGCTTTCCTCTACTGCGTCCTTCTATCATGGTGATGTTTCTGCTTACGGAAGCCAGCTAGGGACTGAATTCCCTAAACCACAAGCCAAATAAGCCTCTTCTCCTTTGAGCTGTACAAATTGGGTACTTGGTCCCAGAAACTAGGAAGTTAAAATAAGTGATACATAGGGCCGGGGAGTTAGCTCAGTGGTTCCGGCGCCTGTCTTGCAAGGGCAAGGACCCGGGTTCAATTCCCCGGTAACCACATAACAATACTGGGTGTGGAGACCCACACCCAGCAGCAACCAGTACCACATACCACAGTGCCGGGTGTGGTGGCTCACGCCTGTCATCCCAGCACTCGGGAGGCGGAGGCAGGAGGATTGTGATGTGAGTTGGAGGCTGAGCTCAGGGCCAGCCTGAACCACAAAGCGAGACCCTGTCTCCAAAAACCTAAAAAAATAAATAAATAAATAAGTGATACATACAAAGATATATACATACATACATGTTCATGTATGCTCTTATATGCATGCATGTGTGTGTATACATACAGGTAGGTAAAGATATGGGTATGAATTGCTATAGCTATAGACATAGGTACAGATGTACCTTGAGTGTTCCAGAAATGTTCCTTTCCCTTATGGATCCCCTGGAAGGCAAGATACCTCTGGACCCAGCTCTCCAGTCTTCTGCTTGGATTTTATACCTTGTTGTATATGAAACCCTCTGTGAGTGCCAACATCTGCATTTGAACCCTGTAACAACCTTCTGAGGGGAGAAAGGTGTGTGTTGTTCTCCTGTTTCCGATCGAAAAAGCAAGTAGATTTGAAGCCACCACAGCCCTGGAGAGGGCAAATCTTACAGATCTCAGCTCCATGGTTCTTCCACTCAATCAGCCTACCTGTGAACAAAATCTCCATTTTACTTTCCTCAGAATCTCATTCACCACCACCTTTGGAGCAACCTTCCCCTTGCTCTCAAGGAAATGGATCCCTGCCATGCCCCTCTCTCCCTACCCAGCACTTAGCCTGGGCATACTGACTTTCCAGGTCCATCTTCCCCTCCAAATAAGAGCCTGACAGTCAACCACTTCCTATGCCTCTCCTCACCCTATGCCCAGCGCCATGCCTATAACATAGAAAAGTCTCAGTAAATGTTTGTCAAATAAATGATTCAGGGAATGATCATTGCTGAGTCTAGTGGCTTCATAGGACTCGAGTTATGGCATTTTTTCCTTATCTAGAAAGAAAAGCTCCCAGACGACCCCTCAGCTGTGTTCAGATATTGTAAATAATTGATCATAAAGATGAAACGTGCGGGCTGGATGGAGACCAGGGAACCTGTCAATATCATGGGAATAAATCTCCGTTCACAGCAGCCAGTGCCTGAGCTAGCTTTCCAAGGCCATTAAACTATCACTGCAGCTCAGGCATTAGTTGGAATAAAGTGTTTGTGTTTGTTTGTTATCATTTCTTAGTAAAACTAATTAAGGAACTAATTGATTGTTTTGTTGTTCTACTAATTAACTCCATATGGTGCCCATTTCCATGGAGATAGACTATGAGTTATGGGAAGGACTCTGATTTAACGTGTCTTTTCTGGGTTTAGGGACAATGCTTTCAAAATAAGTATCCTTTCTAATCTCATTTCCTTTCATTGCCACAGCCATGTTCTCCTTGGCCTTCTTACCTCCTCAAGGATGAAAAGATGGGGCCAGTCCAGAACAGCTAGAAAAAAGCCAAGAAGAACACAGAGCAGCAAGTTTGGAACCTGGAGTAGAGAAAGTCTGGGCTAAGAAAATGATAATTATGGCAGAAGTCACCACTTTACACCTACGATGCAGCCGGAACCATATGGGACACTGTACATAACCAAATTGCCCATGACTAGTGCTTGTGTGAGGGATTATGTTTCCCAGAAAAAGAAATTGAGCCTTCAGAATCACTTGAATAATATAATCTTTCTAGTTTGGTTGCCCTTCCCATGCATTCATCTCCATTCCCTCTTATATAAACATCTGTTCAGCACCTATTATGTCCCAGGCACAGTTCTCACCTCTGGAACTAGTTTTGATTCAGCTTCAGTTTTTTACCCTTACAATGTTTATTTATAGAAGGGAGAGACAAGTAATATTTTTTTTCAGAAATGAACTTATTTTAGATCATAGCAAGGACAAGAAACCTAAGACAAGCTGGTGAGAAAGTACACAACAAGGACAATCTTTTGGTTCAGTTGACTAGGGACATCTCTGAGAGCACGTGAGACTTGAGCTGGAATCTTGGTAAGAAGGAGCCACCAGTGTTAGTACCCCAAGTGAGAAGCTTCTTGGCAAACCAAGTAGGAAGGAGCTTTCTGGGTCATAGGAGCCAGAGGAAATCAGAGGCCAGAGGAAGTGAGAAATGCGGACAGAGAAGAAGACTTGGGCTAGGGATGGCCTTGGAGATCTTGGTGGAGTTTGAGTTCTCTTCATTGTAGAGGATCCAGTTCACCCGACTCTAGAATTCATGTTATTTGCACTGCCCTGTGCTGCCCTCAGTTAGAAGTCTGGGAAAACCCACAGACATGCAAGACAGTCCCAACCATTGTCCTGAGAGAGACCTTTGCCATATCTTGTCTAGTGGTCCCTAATTTAGGATTCTTATATTCTCAAGAATCAAAGAAATTAGTCTTGGAATGCCTGACTCCAGAATAAGTTTATCATTTATCCAAGGCCAGGCCCCAAAGGTTCAATCAATGTTTCTTGAAGGCATAGGTCATGGTGTGAGATAGTGTTCAGTAAATATTCACCCCCGGCTCCTCCTATGACTGGTAAGAGTACACCTCATCTACCTGAAGGAATACTCCATCTTGTTGGATCATATGACTTGTTTGGACCAGTGGAAGCCAGCAGATGTGACTTGACTAGTGACTTTACATATCTTGTGCAGACTGCCTGGGCACTCGTGCTCTGATGATTTGTCATAAAGCAGTTTTCTGTGTAAATTCTTCTGCATGATCCCAAAACAAGTGACAGCCTGGAGCCCAGTCTGGCCAGTTACAGTCTAGAAGAGACCTAACCAATAGGACTTAGCCTAGATCAGCCTGTGAGCCTAAAATCAAATGCTACAACTTAGAGACCTCTGCCATGAAACTGTATTGTAGCAATAGCTAGTTGGTATACCTACTGCATGTGAGCTCTTGACCAGATGCTCTGGATGTAAAAATGAGTAAGATTAAGGAACCACATTTTCCCTTAAGAACTGAGAGTCTAGCATGACTGAGATTTTTTTAAACCACAATTATATTAACTCAGTTCAGAAACACTGGACTTTCCTACTGATTAAACATAGTGATTGGCAGTCATATAATTAAAAATTTCAAAGTAAACAAAATGAATTAATTATAACTTAATATATGTACACAGACATCAGGGGTGGGTGAAGTAGTAAAGAGAAATCGTGATCTGTCAGAAAGACTCAGCCTCTGAAGTTAGACATCCTGTGTTCAAATGCCACTTGTGCCTCTTGTTTTGGGGAAAAAAAAATCCATTGATCTGAGCCCCATTATATGTATTTATAGTGAAGAAAATGATGGCCCCTTCCTAATGAAACTGTCAGGATTATATAAGAAAATATGCAAAATACCCAGCAGGGTAGCTATTTGAGTTATCTGTCAGATAAGCCCCTTCTTAGCTACAAGTATCTTTTTCTTCTCCCAGTTTTATTGTGGTAGAAACATTTAAGCCTGAGATATAGCCTCTTAACAGATTTCATAAATACAGTGATCAAAATACACAACATATATGATGTGTTTATAATTTTAAATTTATTACAGTAAAAGACATATTACCACTAATCACCCTCAAAATACCCCCCTCTGCTTCACACACATACTTAGCCTATCATTCTTACCTCTTTCTCAAGAAGTTCTTAAGATCTTCTTTTGTGAACATCTTTATGAGTGTGATCAAAAATATGGAGAATGCTGCTGTAGATTACCAATGGAAAGACAGGTTCTTAAAAACATCATTGTGTCCTTATCCATCTTATTCACAGGATCTGGTATCACATAACTTCTGGGTCTCCCTCCATTGAAATGTACATGAAAGGTAAACGTTTGGAACCAATTCAAGACATCAGAACAGCCACGGCTGCCCATCTAAAGACACTCACAGAAGAGGACTTCCGATTGTACTTCAGAAAGTGGCAAGAGCAATGGGATAAGTTTGTTCATAGTGAAGAAACTTTTTGAGTGATGTTAATGGTATTATGCCAGTATTGACAGCATATTCACATATTCTAATATTTTTTAAATTAGGTATTCACAATATTTTTCAATCACACCTAACATACTACAATATTGTTATTTGGAGGCACAATTTTGAACACTACTCTTCCATAGAATGCGTTCTCTAAAACTTATTCTTTTTCATAGCTGAAATCTTGTATCTATTGCAGTGGTTAAGATAAAGAGTATCCCAAAGGTGTGTGTGTTAAAAAGTCTTGGTCTCAGCCTATGGTGTTGGGGGAGGGGCTATGATAAAACCTTAGAGAAAGAGAGACAAGTAAGAATTCTTCCAATGTAGGGCCTGTTCTTGGAAGGAAATATGGGGACCTCTACCTCTTCTTCTCTGAGTCCCAGCATAAGGTGGAAGGTTTTGACACACAGTTCCACCACAATGTGCTGCCTTGCCACAAGCCAAAAAAGCAGTGGACCCAACTAGTCAGTCTCAAATGGCCAAACCTATGAGCCAAAGTAAAACCTTATTACTTTGTAAGCTGATTTTCTCAAGTATTTGTTACAACAGTGAAAAACTATCACACCCATTCATTAACCCATTTCTTCCTCCCCCACCTCTGAGGTCCTAGGTCTCTGGCTGTGTAGATACTTCTTGCAGGTGAAATCAAGGAGTATTTTTCCTTCCATAACTAGCTTACTTCACTTAGCATAATATCCACAGAGTTCCACCTACATTTTTTGCATATGTCAGAATTTCCTTCTTTTTTAAGGCAGAATAGTACACCATTGTGTATGTACAGTTGACTGGCCAGTAATGATGTTTCAAACAGTAATGAACTGTATGTCTGACTACTGTCTCATAAGACAATTCCTGTCACCTGGTGAAGTCACAGCCCTCGTAATGCTGTAAAGCAGCACGTTCTTCACATCTCTGAGGTACTGATAGTATAAACAAACCTAGTACACTGCCACTCATATAAAAAAAAACAACACATACCATCATGTATATAACATTTGATAGCAAACAACTAGTCACTGGTTTGCGTATTTACTATGCCATGACTTTTTATTATTTTAAAGAATAACCCTTCTACTTCTTTATTTTTTTCACTTACTGCATGACTATGGGTATCACCTGTGGTAATACACTTGCCTAGCTTGCAATGGCAAGCTTTCAATGAGGCCCTGGGTTTGATTCCAGCACTGCAAAAAGTAGAATTAAAATAATTATTTTAAAAGTTCAAATGATTTGGCATATTATATTGGTTAGCCTCATCATGACTTCTGTTTATTGTATCTCTTTCATTTTGTTTTAATTTGCAGAGTTGGCAATTCATCTCAGGACCTCACGTATTCTAGGCAAGTGCTAGACCACTTAGCCACATCTCCAGCTCTAATGAATGACTTGATTGCATCATCTTCTTTTGTCTTTGATTTAATTTTGTTTTTGATCATTATATATATATATATACATACATATATATATATATGTATATATGTGTGAGTGTAGGAGACTGTCCTATGAAGGCTTGTGTAAATACTTGATGATCTTCACACAACAACAAAATACTTAACTATGCATTGCTCAGAATGTATCCCCATAACTAAGCAATGCAAGATAATATATGCTACATTTTCTTTAACTACTCATTCATCAATAGATATTTAGGTTGTTTCTAAATTTTGGCTGCTGTGAAAAACACTGCTGCCAAGAGTGTGCACACTGGGGAGAAGACAGTCTTTTCAACAAATGGTGTTGTATAAAGTAGATTTCCATGTGCAGAATAATAAAAGCGGACACTTATCTTACACCATAAGCACACACACTAAAAAAATCGATTCAAAATGGATTAAAGACTTAAGCCTAAGACCTGAACTATAAAACTCCTAGAAGAAAACAAAAGAGAAAAACTTCATGACATGGGTCTTGGCAATGATTTCATGGCTACCATATTGAGAGCATCAGTAACAAAAGAAGAAAGACTCAAGTGTGATGACATCAGAAGCTAAAATGCTTCTGCATAGTGAAATAAACAACCAAATGGAGAGCCAGCCTATGAGGGAGAAAATACTTGATAAGGAATTAATTTCCAAGATACATACGGAATTCCTACAACTCAGCAGCAAAAGAGAAAGCAAATAGAAAAAAATAATTCATTTAAACTGGACAAAACATATGATTAGACATTTCTTTGAAGAAGATGACCAACGTGTGTATGAAAAGATGGTCAGCATCATTCATCAGAGAAATGCAAAACAAAACCATGCAAAGATTTTTCCTCATACCTCACACATGTTAAGATGATCAGTATCAAACACCTACAAAAAAGAAGACTGACCTTGATGAGGATGTGCAGAAAAGGAAACTCTTGGATATTATCAGTGTTGCCTCGAGAAACTAAATATCAAACTACTATAATGAAGAAATTCCATGTTTTTTGCATTAATCTGGAAGAACTTAAAGTAAAATCTAAAAGACAGTTTTTTAATCCATGTTCATAGGTTCATTTTAGAGACTCTAGGAGACCTGACTTTGGTCCAGTGACTTCTGCCTACAAAGCCAAGTCCTTCCCCCAAAATATTCTTCAGTTTCTTCCTCTACAAAGTCAGAAGATAGAAGCAAAAAATGTCAAAAGATGCCAACATATCCTGACAAACTTGGTGTCTCTTATGCGCCAGCAGTTGTGGAGACTTTCTGAGAAGTATGCACAGTTAGCATGGTGGGAGGATCCCCTGTCCATCTCCCCCTCCCCCAAATGCCCAGATTAGCTTCCTGTTCACTGCAAATGCAGCTGCGTACACACCATTTCCCAAATCTCTTTCTTGTCTTTGTCTCTAACTTTTCCAGTTGTTTGTTTCCTCTGATGGTGTCTGGAGCTCCAGAATAATTGTAGCAGGAGAGCTAATCAGCTCAGCCTTCAACAAGTTATCGAGACAGACAGGCAAGCAGAGGTATTAGACTGTCAATTTCTAGGCCATTCCAAATGTTAGAACAATTTTGGTGAATTACAAGCAATAGAAAATCACTTTGGGTGCTCATTAGGCAGGAGACAGGAATGATGATGAATGCCTGGAAGCAGAGACAGAAGCAGGTTTTCCTGGAACCAAAACCCCACCTTCCAATATCTTCCTGGGGACAGCACCCTTAACCATCTCTCTTCTGGAGACAGTCCTGGGGGTCATGGGGGCTTGATGAGTGGAGATAAGTCCTCTGGACTCTGAGAAAGTCAGGGGATTCGTAGAGCCCCCACTGTCTACAAGAGGGCCCAGAAATGAGTAAAATACACTTGTCCACTTGCTCACTACAGAGTAAGAAAGGACCAGAGAATTACCACAAAAGAAAAAGCAGGCAAAAGATAATGAACAAAGTAAAAGAAGTCATTCTGACCTGGAGATTCAGAATAGCTTCACAGAAAAAAGTGACAGTGGACTTCAGACTCGAAGAGGAGTCAAATGGTAAAATATACCCTTACCTTGCCAGAAGTAATAGTAGTAATGGTACTGTACAATGCTATTATAGTACCTATATAATGCTATTCATTTCAAGTCTTGGAACCAGTTGCATTACATATATGCTATTATATAATAACTCACAGTAATATTTAGGTTGATGTTATTATTATCCCCCACTTGGCCCATGAGGAAATGGAGCTACAGACAGAAAGAAGTAATTACCTAAAAGAATTGCAGCCAATAAGTGTTCAAGAGAAGCTACACACGAAGTTTATTAATGAGTCATCTGGAGCAGACCTGAGGTGTTTCTCAGAGAAAATGAGAGGTGACTGATGGATAATAGAAGCATTAGCCAAGAAAATTAAGACTCAGTGCCAGGCTCCACCATTGACTACTTAGTGGATTGTCTGTACCTCATGTTCCTGAGAGAAGTTACTACGCTCCCAGGTGTCCAGAAGCCATATCCAGAAATAGTGGCAGATGGAAGTCAACATCAGCAACTACATCAGCCTTCTCTCCAGCCTGCATCACATTTGCTGGGCACCTGCTGTGAGCCTGGCATCAGGGAAAGTGTCGTATGGAGAAGGGTAATTGAAAGCAAATCCCTACTCTTCTGGGAAAGGTGATGTGGTAAGGAGCACTTATCAGTATGAATCTACATGCCTGCTCCTAGATTCTAGGGTCACTGCATTCTTTCCTTTATATCTCAAGAATGTCTTCTCTGCCCTGCTCCCCATAATGTACATGCAAACATAAGTTGTCCATTGTAGAATATAAAACAAAGGTTGTTGTGAAATACAGAAAGTCAAATGTACCCAGGAGGGCTTGTTAATCTGAACCCAGACAGTGAGTGAGTTAGATGATAGAAAAATAGAGAGAGAAAGGAAAAAATTTAGGAAGAGCACTGACAACTCAGGGGAATCGCCAAAGATTTTCTTAGAAGAAAGAAATAACCTTATACTCAATGTGTCACCATACACAGATACACAAACTGACCAGGCAGTATCTGAGGGCACCTCATTGGCCAGGGGTCAGCCCTGTTAGCCATTGGTCTTCCTGCTCACTGTGGTGTCAGTACCCTGCAGGCTAGGTCTCCTTAGCTCATCTTTTGGAAACCACCCATGGACCCAGGGTATCTGACATTTGTAAGAGTCCCAGAGCAGAGATTGAGATCTTGGACAAGTCAAGATAGTCAGGACCTGAAGGAAAACCTCAACACCTGAGCCAGGTGGTACTAGAAGGAATAGGTTCAAAGTTGCCTCTTTTCACTGCCTACAGAGAGAATCAGGGAAACAAAGGAACCAAAGATGGTAGTGTTAAAATGGAACCTGCCAGTTATGCCAGACTACAAAGGAAAGCAAGATGAGCCCTACCACTGGGAGGTCAGGAACACTTCCATAGCTCAGATGACCTTTAAAATAAGTCCTGGCCCCAAGCATTGTATCTTGGGGTGAAGGCATCCATGGTAAAATTTGGGGCTACAATTTAAAGAGCTAGATGGGCAGGGATGCCAAAATAGAAAGATATTTTGGTGTAGAACAAGAGTCCTCAGATCTGGGCCAAAATAAAAATAGGGCCAGCGGTAATCTCAGAAACCCTCGTATGTTGAGTGAGGAACAGGCTGAGCCTTAGTGAGAAGATAAAGTCACAGATGGGGTTCAAGTAATTCCAGCTTGGAGGATGGAAAAGGAGGATATGGATGAGCATCTAGATGGTTGTAAAATCTTGTATTTGGATACTTACACTCAACATGGAAGAAATATAGGTGAGAAGTTTATATGAACAGGGTTTAAAACAGGTAACTGTGAGCTTGGTAGAAGTCATCCCTAAATTAAAGTTAAATTTGTCACAGCTGCCTCAAGTGCATGAAAGTCATATAGACAGCCGGGTTTTAATAGATGCATCTTTTTAAGCTCATAGAAGGAATGGGACACTAAAGGTGCACATACTTGTGACTTGATTTA
>PVIR01017739.1:0-34466 GCA_004026965.1 Petromus typicus | reverse complement strand
TTCTTCTCCGCAGCCTCGCCAACATTTGCCGTTGGCTGATTCTGAAATGGCAGCCATTCTATGTGGAGTGAGATGAAATCTCAATGTTGTTTTCATTTGCATCTCACGAATCACTAATGATGTTGAGCATTTCTTCATATGCTTCTTAGCTGCTCTTACTTCTTCCTCTGAAAAACATCTGTTCATTTCAGATGCCCATTTTTGAATTGGGTCATTAAATTTGGGTGGGCTGATTTTTTTGAGCTCTTTATATATTCTAGATAAAAAAAGGAAGTCATTTGACTCTTCCTGTGACTGATCCTCTGAGTGCTTGGTTCTAAGGTTCTCTCCAGAACCTTTTGCAGAACTGAGACTAGGTGGGACATTCAGAAGGTTTTACTGAGCTCTGAGTAGAAATATGGAGAAGAAGCAACAAGAAACAGAAAGATACATAAGCTAACAAATGGTAGTTTTCATCCTTCCCAGAAAAAGTGTCCCTCCAAGCCTGGTAAGTGCTGTCTTCTGGTGCCACAGGGGACAGAGAAGGTGGTAAATGACCCATTCATATTTAGCCCTCCTACAACCCCAAGTGTCCTCCAGAATAGTAGCCATTGATTTAGTACCACAATTGCATCCCACATGTCCATGAGGATGGCTTGGATATGTTGACCTTTCTGAAGTCTGGTGACATACCAGGCCATGCCTAAACTGCATAGTGTTGCTGCCCATAGCAGAGGGAGATAGAGCCCTATGTCTGATGTCTCAGTTGACTTGCTATAAGCTGCATGAACCTCAACAGTAGCTGCTTTCAGAAGTGACATCACCTGTGTCACAGTGCACTCAATGGAGCATCTGGGTAGGAACAGAGGCCATGTACATACTTAGAAAGTTATATACATGGAAGGAGAGAGTATGGAGGGTGAGACTGAGAAGATCTGTTGAGTGATGTAAGAAGAATCCTCAACAGGGAGGGCTCAAAGCAGACGTGAGTGCCTAACTATGTTCTGAGAGAGGGAGGACTCATGGCTGAAAAGCTACCTTCGAGTCTCTAAAAGATTCACCTAGCAAAGAAAATGGACTCTGTTCAGAGGATAATGCTAAGGCCAACACATAAAAATAGATTATCTATAGGAAAACAATTTAATTCACATCTGCCCAGTGGTTGGAGAGACAGTCTCTCCAGGTTACAAAGGCCTGGAGTCTATCAACACAAGCGGGTTCTTAAGGCAAACATTAGAGTTTATCTACCTGAAACCCCCATGCTTTCCACCTGAGGGGGAAGGTGGCAGGCCCCTGTCAGGGCCTGTGTCTCTTTGTGCTCTCTCTCTCCTTAGACAGCCTCTCACCAAGTAACCTCAGCAAGCAGAGGCCAGACTCTGTGTAGCATTGGGAGATAATAAAGGAATCTATTATTCAGGTAGGAGGTTGGCATATCTGAGCCCTGAAGGACTTTATCACCATGAAAATCTGTGTTCTGTGATTTTATGGAATCCTAAGTGGACACCCCAGCCTTGGGGCTTGTCACCTTCTCCAAACCATCACAGATTCTGCTTGCTTATCTCTTTGAAGGACGTAATAACTGTCTAGGTTTATTCATGTGCCTGCGCTAGGTCTTGTAACTGAAATAAATCAACCTTACCCTAGAAGGAAGTATCTAGACAGGCAAAATCCTTGTGGGAAAGAATACCTGCTGAGGACCAGGGCTGGTGCACTGACTTAGTCTGAGCAGTAAAGCAGCCCACTCCTAGTGCATGGAAACAGTCAGTGGTAAAACTGTTTGCTAACAGGGGCTGCATGCCAGGCAGCATTCAAAAGATATTGTATTATCTCACTTTATGTTTACAGCTGTATAAGAAAGAAGTGCTAGCACAACTGCAATTTACCAGTGAAGAAGCTCATGTGTAGAGAAGCTAAATAGCTAACTCATGGCTGTGTGTCTAGTAAGAAGGAAACAGCTTAGAAAATCTACGCGCTATCAAACTCTCAATCCTGTAATCGTAGATGGTCCCATCTGCACAAGACTCAGCTGCCTCCCCCAGGCCTCTGCATGCAATTTTGCAGTTGCCTTTAGGGATGACTTTCACCTCTTGGCTTCATTGTTTTGTTTCCCAAGATGCTGTGAATCTCCAAAATATTCAAAGATAGGTGTGGATATATGTTTTCATTTGAATTCTTATTCTTTATGATTCTATTTTACTATGGTTTTGCCAGATAATCACCCATATAAATAAAATAAACAGGTTCAAACATGAACATTTGCTGCGATAGTCAGTCAGAATGACCAATGGTTGACAGGAGTCGAGTGTCCTCTGAGATCGGTCAGCGCTTCCATAGCTTTTCCCTGTAGGCACGCTTTTCCTACACAGAAGAACAGGCTGTCAAACCCTCTGTGTTTGAAAGGCTCAGGAGAATCCTGTAAGCATGGTGTGTACAAGACATGAGTTCTCCCCAAACCGCTGGGTTCTCTGCAAAATAACAGTGCTCATCATTTGTGTTTTTCCCTTGGCTTCTCTTTAGTTCTGTCCTCTCCAAATTTAGGGGAAAATATAAGCACAAAGCATAAGTAGTAACTGACAAGCCTCGTTTTCACTTTGTTTAAAGTAGGCCTTTTAATATAATCTAAAAATTAGAACACACTCATTTTAAAATTCAGAAAGAGTGGCATTTTAAGGAGAGTAGTCCACTTAAAAACATATTTCTAATTCTATTACTCAGTACTAATCTATGTGATTTGAAATAACATCTTCAGAGAAATTGTAAAATTTCATCATTTTCACATGTAATTTTAGCTCTAATCATATGAAAGTTAGGAGATGTATTGTGATCAAGTGAACGTGGTGTGGAACTCCTTGAGTTATTCCTTTTACAAGCCATAGATGGGGAGATTGACAAATAAATGAATTATTAATATAACTTATAAAGCAAACTGACCCCTCTTGTAGCTAAAGCTCAATCTATGGTTACCGTCTGTCCATCCTGTCTGTTCCTAGAGCTTAATCTTTCCAAGTAAGAAGCTGCTGATAGTATCATTTTAATTTAGATATACCTAGAAGCATATACCCTATATCTGAATTGAACAAGATCTATGTTTTGTTTATCTCCAATATCTTCATTGTCCTCTATAATACCTAACATAAAGCTTAATGAAATTGGTTTCAACCATGGTCAGAATTAATGAAAAATCTCTTTAATAAAAAAAGACCAAAGGAGATATACTGGAGAATGATCTCAATTGATGCCACAGCTCTCAACACTTTTGTTCAAATCTTTGTATGTAAGTAAAAATCATGACTAAATTCAAGAACCCATCATGAGCTATTCAGATGTCAGTCCATAACATCAAATTTTTCATTCAACAATGCCAAGGACTGTGCTCAATACTGTGGTGAAGCTCAACAAGAGTCTCTGTCCTAGAAGGGTAGATATTCCAATAGAGAAGAAAAAACTAGAATGAATACACTAGTTGCACAGGGGTGGATAGAATGGCAGCCTTGAGCTGATGAGAGGGCATAAGGAGCCCTCCTGGTAGTGACTTAGTTGAAGCTCAGGGATTGGGTAGGGCTGGACAGGCAGACAGAGGCAGGGAAGGGTGAGAGAGCCCCAGGGAGAGGGAACAATATGTGTGAAAACTCTGAAAAGAAAAACAGCATGACATTTATATCTGGGGACAGAAAGTAAGCCTGAGAGTGAAGGAAAGCTAGCCAAGCTTGTGTAGTGTTGCTTCTCTAACACAAACAGGACTTTCTTCAACCATTGGAATTTCTTTTTTAGTTTGACATAGGGTTGTCTACCGAAGGAAAATTTTGAATGCTTACTCACAGTATCAAACTTCGTTAAGTTTTGTCTCATCTTCATAAAAATATACATGATTAAATTAGAGGAACTGAAATGTTTATTAAATTAAATGAATTAAAACTTCTATATGTAGGATATTATAGGATACACATCTGTTGTATTAATTATCACAAGAATTAGTCTGCACTGAATTATCTTGATATTTGAGGCAAGCACATCACCTTCCTACTCGAGACATTTTCATCACATGCTTTCATGTATTTATTTTAGACAGTAGCCAGAGTATGAGATTAAGTCTGTCACTCTGATTTTTAACACTGCTGGTATAAAATGCCATTAGATCACCCACTTCACTGTGGGATGTACATTCTTTAGAAATGATAGCAAGAATAAAGTATATGTAAAAATAGCCATTTTGTCTGATTCTTCAGAGAACTTTTTTTCTCCCTGGTTGTATACTTTATGAGAACTACTAACAGTGGTGTTTTGTCTAAGATTGGTCCAGGGAAGGCTATATCCCCGAGGGAGCTTCTAAGAGAATAATTTTCAAACAATAGAGCAAAAATGCATAGATCAGCCAACTAATTTTTGCTACATCAATTTTATATACCCAGAAAGCATAAAACTTTAATATGATTGCACCAAAGTCAGACAAGCCAAATAAAACTTACCAAAACAGGCTTGATCTCTTTCATCTAAACGACAGCGAAGGTGCACAGCCTAGAACATGTCATGTCCAAAGTAAAAAGCAATGGTAACTGACACGGGGAGCAACCCACCTGCTTTCCTGTCTGTGCCTTTCTGATGAGTGCATTATTTCTTTAGACTTTCTTCCAACAGAATTTCCCTGTGAATACATTTCAAATTTTAACAGTGCTGAAGTATTGCACAGGGAGAAGCCACTAGCCCAAATACTAAGCTGTGGTAGAGATTCAACATTTGCCCCAACACTTACCCCAAACCTGTCCTCTTACCTTCCTTGTGCTGCGGAGGCTGGTCTCTATAAAAAGTTTTCCTAGTTTCCCTGGAAACAGCTTGCATAATTTCTCTGGATTCTGGTTGGTTTCATCCAGAGAGAAGCACTTGCTGCTCAGTGGGCAGAACAAGGAGGGCCAGAGCACCTGCTCCCCAGCACTTTTCTATTCCTTCCGTTTCTTTCCAAGAGTCCAGCTCCATGGGTGATCTTTTGGTCTGCAGTGCCAGGGTCTGCCTTTGCCCCCAAGGGCTGGGGAGCCAGTGATTTCCCACTGTTTATCTTCTGATGCTTTCTCATCAATTGTTGGTTGTATCATATTTTCCAGCAGTTCTGTAACCAATCAGCTGAAAGTTCTTTTGTTCAGTCCAGATAGAAATGATGAATCAGCAGCTACCATTCTGTTTTTGCCTCCTGGCTTTGTGCACCAATGGTCCCCAGCCTTCTGGACCCCGATGCTGCCAGCCAGTGGTCTCTGCTGCTCTTGGCTGGATGCTCTCAGTTGACTCTGTTGGTTGCTGGCTCTGCCCTGATGTTCATCAGCTACAGGTCTCTGGAGTTCTTCGAGGATGACAGTCTCTAGTGTTTATAACTCTTAAAGCAACCATAAGTTTGTCCACACTTCTTGTGAAAGAATCTTGATCAGAATTACAGGAGCTTCAGAGCCTACACTACCTGAGAAATAAATCACAAGCAGATTTACCAGCCCTTTAGAGTGAGGCTTTATTTGAACAGGACCCGTGTTGTAGCACACAGGGGTCAGTGCATGAGAAAGAGCCCTCCTAGACCATGCTGTGGGGTGTGAGGGGAGCACTGCTTATGTGTCCACTTACAACTGCTCCATACTGGTCTAAATTAATGTCTTTTCATCCAAGCCTACCAATGGGTCCAAATTCAGTTGTACAGTGCTGCCTGACCCTCCTAAACTGGAGCCCATTTCTGTCAAAGCAGACATCTTCCACTGTGACCTTCATGACAGTGGTTTGTGAAGCTGCAGAAGGGCAGGGCTGTTTGATTGACACCTGTCTTATCTCTGTGAAAAATGGTAAAAATGATGGGGTGGAAGCCAAGGAGGGCCACCTGTGATTGAGGAGGTTGTAATAATAGGCCTAGATTCCTCCCTGATCTTGTTTACATTAGGGATGGTTTTCTGGTTGCTTCTTTTTTTAAATTGAAATCTTTATTGGTACATTACATATACATGTCATGATTGCACTCCACAATGAGAATTTGTACCAGTATGTGACACAACTCAATTCTCATTTTTTCCAAAGCCCTACCCACCCTACCACCCCTACTCCCTATATACATAAACTTTGTTTCCTTTCTTTTTTGTTATAATTTCATTATTTTTCCCCCTTCACCACATTTTGCTTTGAGTATTTTCTATTTCACAATATATAACATTCATCCTAGAACTCATTTACATCTTTATTTTCTCATACCAGAAAAAAGATACAATATTTACACATCTGTGACCTATTTATTTCACTTATGAGGATGTCCTCTTTAGGTGGTCTGGAGCAGCGGGAGTGGGAAAAGGGCACAGCGATGGACAGTTGAGCTGTGACATCTCTCAGAGCAGCCCAAAGAGCAGCTGCCAAGTAACCTTAAGGGTGGTGGGTCCACCCTGAGGCTGCTTGAGTTTCTTGTCAGAGGATAGTGGACTGAAGGAGCAGGTGGGGCAGCGGCAGCTGCCGCCCAAATTACATCTACCTTCAGCCCTCATAGGAACAAGGTGGGGCCATCAGGCTTTCTGGTCTACCACAGACTCATTACTCTGTCTTCAGTAATACACTGTTACAGAACCATGTGTCTCCTGCCTGTTCTCTGATGCAAATAGCATTCATATTAACCAGATATTACTTGTAAGGCAATGTAATGATTAATGTGGAAATAAGTGTGTTGACTCCATTCAAAGTTAGAGCAGTCAGACTAGGAAAGTTGATAGAATAATTCTAAATTTCACCTGGAATAAAAAATATCCAATATGAAAATATTAGAAAAAATGCTTTCAGCAATGAAAACAATGAAAAAGCTGTTAATTTATCAGACATTAAAGTTTATTTTAAAACTTGACTATGTGAAACAGAGAAATACAAGTGCAGAATAGAAGACAGATTAGTTAAAAAGATCAAACAGTCTAGAAACCTGTAGAAGAATTAAAAGGAATTTAGCTCATAAAAATGGTAACATTTCTAATCATTACCAGAAATAATGATTATTTAATAAAATACGCTAGGATCACAAGTCAGCCATTTGTAAAAACTAATAAGCTGGTTCCACAACCTAATCACTTATATCACAATAATTTGCAGAGGAATCCCAAATTTTAATGGGAAAAAGCCAAACAATAAAAATATGAGAACACATATTTTATTATTTCTATAATCTTGGACAGAGTGCACAAGTAGTTTCTAAGAATGTCAAGAAAATGAGAAACAATTCAATATATGATTATTAAAGATTATTAATCTTTATTACATAAAGTAATGATTATTAAAGATTATTAATCATTGTTACATAAAGTAAATATTCTGTATACTTAAAAACTATGACCTGCATGAGGAAAAAATACTGAAAACTAGTTCTTGGCAACATTGTAGAACAGCTGGTCTGAAGAATTTTCCTACTTAACACAATTAAAAGTTCTAGATAAAAAACCAAAACAAAACAAAACTGTAAGAATCTTTGAATGTATTGCTGAACAGGCCAAATGTTAAGAAGTCTGCAGAGGTCTATAGTGAAACAGAAGCAGGGCAACGTACAGTGAGTGAACACCAACCGAGTCTTCCTTCTGAAGGTTCCTGCCAGTCCTGGCCATGTTGTTCTTCTCTTTGTAGTGGCTGCAAGAGAGAAGGGAGAGGAGAAAGCAAGGGCCTATCTTTGCTGTGAGGGTGAATGGGAAAAGCTCTACAGTGGGGAAGAAGAGAATAAGGAAACAGTGGAGACTACTCAGAACACTAGGTGGGGGCAGGAAGACATTCCCTGGAGGACCTGCAGCCCTCATGGTGCGCTAGAGGTGGACATCTCACTGTCTCCTATGATTAGTCTGGGAAACCTCAAATGGGTAGCAGCCCCAGGCAACTGGCAGAAGCAAATGCAAATTTCCCCTCACCTCCCTGAGAACACCCAAATCCAAACAGGTCCAAGGAACTCTCAGAAATAGTGTTCCCAGCAAAACCAGCTTCCAGTCAAATTAACAAGGTACCAGGTGCCACGGCCCATAGATAGAGACTAGAAAAATCTTTGGACCCCATAATTAGATACCAACTATAAAATAGCATGTTAATAAGTGTAAATAAAAAGGTTAGAAGTATAAGAAAGAAACAACAGATTATTAGAAGCTACCAAGCAGATTTAGAAAAGAAATGATAGAATTCCATAAATGAACTATATAATATTTAATATAAAAAACTCAGCAGGTAGGTTAAATGGAAGATTAGACACAGTTGGAAAGAAATTAGTATCCTGGAAGATATGTTGGAAGAAATTAGTATACCACATGAAGTATCAAATAGAAAATTTGAAACCACAGTTAAGAGACATCAGAGATAAAGTCTTAACTATATTCATCAGGTGTTCCAAATGATTATACACAAGAAAAGCAATATCTGATGAGATCATGGCTGGAAATTTTCTGAACTACAAAGAGACAGCAAAGCTGGCATTTAAGAAATGTACTGAATCTTAGCAAATAAACAAAATAAAGTCATGCTTAGATAAGTCACAGGGATACTTCAGTACTCCAAAGATTAATTTAGAAGCCCTCCCCAAAACAACCTAACCTGTAAAGAACAGCAGTTAAACTGACAACAGGTGTCTCAGCAGCAGCAATATACCTTGTGGAAAAGTAACATCAATGTGCCCAAAGAGAGCAGTAAATCAAATATTTCAAAAATCAGGGTCAAATAGAAAAAATTCTCACATAAATAATAACTAAGAGAGTATACCCTGATAAACACTTACTAAGGGAGATTCAGAAGGTAGATGCAAAATGATTCCAAAAGGATTCAAGATAAAGAATAAATAATGGATAAAAATACTGGCAAACAGAGGATAAAAGTATGAGAAATATTGTGTAGAAGATTAACAATAATGTCTACTATGTGAACTTTTAAAAGATTGAAGCAAAATATTGGCTGTCTTCAAAATGTAATTTTGGATGGACTAAAGTATTTTCAGAGTTTATGTCATTTGGATGAGTAGTATAAAGCTTCAGACTTTTCAAATTAAGCTAACAAAGTAGGATAATGACTGAAAGAAAGAGCATAACATCCAAGTCTACAGAGGAAAATAGTGATGTGATAAAAATCAGAGGGGGTGTTAAAATGCATGAAGGGTGAGTTCATACCCCCATCTCGCAGGGATCAGCATCAGGAGCCCCACATGTACCGAAATCTGGAGATATCCAAGCACCCTATAGACACTGAAGTAGCATATTAATGTAACCTGCACACATCCTCCTGTATATTTTAAAGTCATGTTTACATTACTTATAATACTTAATAAAATGTAAATGTTATGCAGATAGATAATATTTGTCTATGGAATAGTGAACATATCTATATGTATTCAGTACAAATGCAATTTCTTTCTTTTTTTTTGAGACAAAGTCTCGCTTTGTGGTTCAGGCTGGCCCTGAGCTCAGCCTCAAGCTCACATCACAGCAATCCTCCTGCCTCTGCCTCCCGAGTGCTGGGATGACAGGCGTGAGCCACCACACCCAGCACTGTGGTATGTGGTACTGGTTGCTGCTGGGTGTGAATCTCCATGCCCAGTATGGTATGTGGTTACCGAGGAATCAAACCCGGGCCCTTGTGCTTACAAGACAGGTGCCGGAACCACTGAGCTATATTGCCGGCCCAATGCAATGTTTAAAATTATATTTTCATTTGAGGTTAGTTGAACCCATGGATGTGAAGCTGGTGGATATGAGGCTTGACCATACACATATGAATACATACATAGATACATACATGCACATACACCCCCATTTGTACGCACACAGACAAATTACAAAGAAGGGTGGGAGTAGTGAACACACAATCAAAAAGTCCATAGAGGCTGGACACAAAGTGACCGTGCTGCATGGTCTCCCTTAGCTGTGGTCAGTGGAGTTGAGCTGGGCTGGGGGGCTCACCATAGTATACTTATATGCTACTCCAGTCCCATGACTGTAGAAAGGTTTTAAGCAGCACTTCTCAACAGCACAGTGTCCGTGGTGATGGAAACGGACTCAGAACTCTCCTTGTTTCCCAGGTGCCATTGTAGCATGCGAAACCTCCAATGACACCAAGCAAGAGCAGAGGAGATCCCCGGATGTGGGAGACAGGGGATTTCCACTGGCTGCAGAAGTGACTGCAAAATAAAAGGAAAGTGGAAAAAATTTTAAAAAATAGCTCCGTACTAAAATGTTAATAGGGATGACCTTTGGTTAAGTTTCAAATAATTTTCATTTTCTTTACATTTTTCTTTAAAAGTTTTATATTTTAAAACCCAGGTATATACAGAGAGAGCCCAAGTTCTTTGACTATAGGACAAAAAAAAAAAAAAAAAAAAGTTATTTTCTAGGACTTCAAAAGGTCAATGTTTTTCGTTCTCTAGAAGGTGCTCTAAAAATATTTCTTGTAGTTCCTAACATTCTGACTGAATTTTCCAAGGTAGCCAGGGAGGCAGCCCTCCGGCTTGGGTGATCATTCTCCCCTCTAGAGATCACTGTATCGAAACAGAAATCCGTAGTTCGTAGTGTCTCACCCCAATAAGTCACCTTTGAATAGAGAGCGGCCGCGCTGGGAGACTTCTGTAACTATTCACATGTATATGTAGTGTTCTTAAAGGCAGAAAATTCTATCGGAGCCACGGCCTTGGTGGAGACTATCCATTTGTCCCAAGCCTTTCCCTCCCCTGGGCTCAGCTGGACTACGGTTCTCAGCTTTGCTTACAGCGAGGTGACCAAGATCCCCTCCGGCTTGCTGTGCTCCCATTCCCACCTCCCCACGACAGCGTCGGTGAGGCCGCTCAAGTTATGGTGAGCCTCGGCTCCGCGTGACCTGCGCTCTACAGGTCTTATTTCCACATCCCACGTCTCTTAACTGAAACAGAGTCACATCCTCAAAAGGGACTCGCTCATTAATGAAAGTGAAAACGTTTCCCTATAATGGCTCTGGGCAAAGTCCCTTCAGATGAATCCTCAAACACTGTGGTGCTTCACCCATAAGTGGCAGATTTTCCTCATTAGTTAATTTGATCTCCTGGGTGTGAAACTGTTCATCTTTTCGCTCAGTGTGAGGCAGAGGCACCCTCGGCAGGGTACATTTCAGATGCCGAGTCTCCCTGAGCACTGTTTTCCCGAGACCCACTTGGCTTGTTACAATTGCTCATGAGAATGTGATCTGAAAGCTGAAACTGCAGCTTTAAACGTGCAAAAAATAGCAGTCACGAGTCTTATATTTAGCAGAAATCAAAGGTTTAAAGTGACAGAACAAAAATGAACACGAAATAACGTGGTGCTCTGGAATCGCCTGCCGAAATCCCAGCAGACGTATCTCCTTCTCAGCAGACCCGCCGCCGTGACTTCTCCTCCTCACGTCACTGCCGCCGAGCCGTTTGTACACAGCTCACAGATCTGACTCCAGATGCCTTGAGAAATAATATGAATATTTACTCGGTTTTCTGGAAGGCGTACTGCGGAGTTTTATACACAGAGGAATGTTAAGATTCCTCTTTCGCATCCACCCCTGTAAAATCCCTACGATATGTTGTACAAACATCCCTCCCTGTGACTTTTTGAATTTCTTCCTCTCTCCTCTCCCTCTAGTTTTGCTAATCCCTGTCTGCTCTTTTCAGTGGAAATCCTGATATAGTTCCTCAGACACTCTTCCCCTCCCTCAGTACACTGAGCGTTCTAGAAAGATGGAGGGAGAGCAAGGTGGGGGTTAGAAAGAGGCTGTGAACTGTTACGTACAGTTGACTTTCCATATCTGAGGGTTTTGTACCCACGGATTCAGCCACTTATATTAAAAAGTTTCAGAAAATGCTGAGGGGTGGGACATGTCTATAAACCCAGCATACTGAGAGGCTGAGGTGGGAGGATGGCAAGTTCAAGCCCAGCCCAGCAACTCAGAAACGCCCTGTACCAAAAATAAGGGAAAAGTTGGTGGTGATAGTTCAGTGTGAAGATCCTGGGTTCAATCCCTAAGACCCCCACCCCTGCAATATAGACTACTGTCTGCACATTTAGCACAACAACTATTTACATTATATTTAAATTACATTGAGTTGATTTCAAGTATAGAGGAGGGTGTGTGTGAGTTCTGTACCAATACAGTGGACTCTTGACTTAGAAATTCAATTTGTTTGTGAGAGCTGGTTTTCACTCAGGTTGACTGTTGGTCAAATCTATTTTTCCCATAAAAAATAATGGAAACATTCATAGTTTGTTCCAAATGTCACAAAGTACCCCTACACTAACATTTTCATAATAAAAAAGGATTGTATAATGTGTGTAATTTATCAGAAATACCAATTTTCCTAATATATTTACTAAAAAGTTATATATTGTGCCTGGTTTACTAGAAACAACAATTTCCAATTGTACTCACCATTCAGGTTGACATCTTTGGCTTGCGAGAAGGGAGAATGAAGTGGAAGGTGGTTTGGGTTTAGAAGGAGAGTCTCCTTCTGTAAGAACACCAGGAATCTGGTGTCCTCCTCTGCTTGGTAGAGTCTTTAGCCCACTAGGACCAGTTGTGGTCTCAACCTTTTGGAAACTTCACTAGGTTTCAATCTTTTCAAAACTAAAAACCGGTCTGAGGTTGTCCATTTCTGTCTTTTCTTTAGCGCTGTTCTGCAGTATGAACATGATACTGTCATTAAGCAAGTGAATGCAATGATTGGCTTTTTCTCTGTTTGGGTGTATCTTCTTTATAAGTGTTTGTAGTTATCCAATTTTTTGGGGGATTTCCTTTATTTGCTTCACTGATTGTTGATACTCTTCCCTCCTATTCAGAAAGCTCCTCTGCTGCTCTTCTCAATTACTTAGCTAGAAGTTGCTGAAATTCCTCTGTAGTGTAGTTCCTCTGAGTCTTCCTCCACTAGATCCTCCACATCACCACTGTCTACCTA
Source organism: Petromus typicus (assembly GCA_004026965.1). Classification (NCBI taxonomy): domain Eukaryota; kingdom Metazoa; phylum Chordata; class Mammalia; order Rodentia; family Petromuridae; genus Petromus; species Petromus typicus. The sequence goes on along the minus strand of PVIR01017739.1, from coordinate 21,592 downwards.
TAAACCTATGGTCTCTACTATAATGACAATGCCATCAACCACAGAGGCAGCTGAAGGCTCAGGCTCCTCTGAACAGCCTCCAAAGTCTCTCTCTTGTATAATTTTAAGCCACACTTTCTTCCAGTCAGATCTCATGATCCTTAGCGAGATATTGGCCCAAGATTTCTCAATACCACAAAGAAAAGACCAGCATTCAGAGCATAGCTCAAGATTTTGGTTGTAAATTAAAAGCTAAAATTTTGGTTTTAACCCAAGTTATTCATGAGGCCAGGTTAACTCAAGTGCTCAGTGTATGGGATGAGGGGGCAAGCATCTATGTATTTCAGTGTACTAAGGAAGATCTTGAACCCAAACCTGGCAGATACTGAGGAACAACTGTGTTCATCTTCTTTTGTTCTTCCTATCATTATGGTATCTGAGCTTTACAAGATTGTATTATTAATCATGATTCCTTTTCTGTGCACTTTCAACCTTTTATGGGCAAGTTTTTAGTTTTCCAGCAACTCTGAAGCCCTTAACAAAATGAATTGTGAAAGTTGAGGTAGGACAGGGCCCAGAAGTGGGGAATGAGAACTTGATCTCTACTCATATCATTTGAATTCCTAGTCATTCTTTGCTACTCTAGTGCAATGAAGATGAACAGTTGAGTTGACTCAATAGCACTGAGGGATATAAACATTTACTTTAAATGTGAAGTTCATTTCCTTTTTTTTTTTAGACAGGGTCTCACTTTGTGGTTCAGGCTGGCCCTGAGCTCAGCCTCAAACTCCCATCTCAGCAATCCTCCTGCCTCTGCCTCCCAAGTACTGGGATTACAGGCGTGAGCCACCACCCCGGGCACTGTGGTATGTGGTACTGGTTGCTGCTGGGGTGAGTCTCCACGCCTAGTATTGTTATGTGGTTGCTGGGGATTGAACCTGGGCCCTTGCGCTTGCAAGATAGGTGCCAGAACCACTGAGATAAATCCCCGGCCCTCATTTCCTTTTTTTAAAACCCAAGATTTTAATAGTATGAAAAAATACTGTAAGGCATACTTATCATTCCTATGACCCTTGCATACCAGTATTAATCATGTTATTTGCCCAAGTCTTTTCTTGAAGCAAACCAAGTTACACTGTCTTTCATCTGGTGTGCAATGGCTGTGTCCTAGCTTTATTATAGTGATGGTGTTTACCCAGCACTGCTATCTGTTTCAGTGGCCTGCAAGTCCCGTGTTGGTGAGTCTACCATGAGCCACTGACTACAGGGAAGCATCAGCTACCTGACCACAATGAAGAACTGGATCCTCTGAGCTAGGAGCCAACACTTCTAATCCTGGATGACCCATTTCATGTTTCTTATTGGGGAAGAGAACACTGAACTAGAATGGAAGGTTCTAGAATCTGGGATTTCTGTTGCTCCTTTCCTTTGGCTTGAACCCTCTGAGTGGCTGGGGCTCATGAGGCCCCTCACTTTTGGACCCTCTGCCACACCTTTCTGAATGCTACACCCCTGGAAGCCCTGTCAAATGCACCTCACCTATCACTAAGTCCTTTTGGACCTTTATAGCTGGCAAATGAGTGTATGGTCTTTTTCCTTGTAGTCCTTTAGCTCTGAAGTGAAATGGAGCTTCATATTAATCACCCCCAGGTTCCCAGACATGTAACTTTGAGCGCCTTTTGTAGTTTTTGCTGTTTAATATTGCATGGATTGAGGAGCATGGCCACCCTGTGCTTTTAGAAACCTCTATGTTCTTCTCTATTGGAATATCTACTTTTTCTAGGGACAGAGAGCAGCAGCCAGCAAGTGTCCTGTTTCCTGCAGCCTTGGCTGCACAGGCACTGAGCTTCCACCTACCCATTACAGTCTGATCTCTTGTTAGCTTCAACTTTGTAATACCATTTTCTACTTCCTTATTATAAACCCCTCTGAATTTTTTACTTTTTTCTCCCAAGAAAAGTTTTTTACTTTTCTTTTCTTGCAGAGTGGTAAATCTTTCCACAAAGAAAATCCACAGAAACTAATAAACAATAGTTTAAATTCAAGAGCACCTAGGAAGAGAGCTGAAGTCAGCAGGTGAGAACAAATTGAGCCCTTTCCAAGAAAGGCTGTTGTGATCCTAACTACCTTCTTTTCTCTAATTTCTCTTCTGGTTGAACTACTGAAATCTGTTCTCCAAAGCCTTGTGCTCAGAGTGGGAAGGAAAAAATCCAGGGTGGACGTGTGCTGGGTGGTGGTTTCCCTCCAGGGAAGAATGGAGGATGGTTCAGTCTGGAGAACTGATGCATTTCAGGGTGTGACACAAGGCAGAATGAGAATGTGGAGCATGGGTTAGGCTGCCAAGAAGGCCAGCCTGGGCTGTAGGGAAGCCCGGCCTTCATATTACAGTAAGCATCTATCCTTCCACAGGCCAACAGGGCGGTGTTAACCACAAGCCACTGCTTCCCACAGCACTGATGACCTCCTGCCCTGATAATATGCTTTGGTATCAGAGCATCCAAGCAGACACAGAGAATGCCCTGCACGGGCCTAGTGCTCTGATAAATCACCCATCAATGGAGTCTCAGGGAAAGACTCCAGTAAATGAACAGATTATTGAATTTTTGCAGGTCATTTGAAGCATGCACACCTGCCTTGGAAAAAGAAAGCAGGTACATCTGTCTCCTCTGTCACATTCTTTGTGCTGCAGGTTCCTGAATAGAAGAACAGTGCCACCCTCACACCACACTCTGGCTAATTTTTTACAGGATTTCTCATCATTATACCATATTGTGAACATAAGTTTTGATAATTTCAAAACAGGTTATTGCATTATGTGCTTTCTGAAGGTAGATATTCTCGGACCTGATTTTGCCTTTTCTTCATAAAAGTCTGCTCCTTGTGACCTTCTGCTGTGCCAAGTGACTTAGTTTCCTTGTCTCCCTTCACTCTGTGTCTGAGCAAAGATCATCCCAGGCATGTCCTTGGGCTCCGTGTGCTCCTCTTCCACTCGCAGCGCTCACCAAGTCTGCGTTCACAGCATCAGTCCCTCCCTCGTGTGGGCCTCAAACCTCCTGAGGCCTGTGAGGTCCCTGCTGCACACCCTCCAGCGCCTTATGTGCAAATATGAAAATTGTAGTAGTCATTTCAACACCAAGCCATTCTCCTCCTACCACCCTTGTTTCTCCTTTACTAGGCCTACATAATTTAGTCCAAATACCAGAATTTTTTTTTAAAAATTAGAGTTAATTTTTAAATTGCTCTCATCTTCCCACTCTGTCTTTTTAGATGTTGCATCGCCTCTTATTAAATAACCGCAATATACTCCCAATAACTGCACTTCTATGCACCTCCAATCTCTTCTGAATCAGTTATCAGAGAATACTGTGAGGTAGAGCACATTTATAAAAACTCACTTTGAACATATGCTTTCTTTTCCTAGAAACCTTCAGTGGCTCCCTATGACCTCACTAGTGAGTTATTGACTCCACACCTTAGCATCAAATGTGCTGCCTCAGATTCCAGTGCTGGCCTCTCACAATTCCCTAGATGAGAGATCAGCAAACTGAACCCACTGAGGCAAATCCAGCCCAGCACGCGTACTCAGAAGAAGAACTGCAGTACAGCTCAGCAGTGCCCACTTGTTTGTGTATCACCCATGGCTGCTTGCATGGTACGCTTGCAGAACTGGGTAGCTGAAACATATTCTAATGATTTTTAAATATCTACAGACCAGACTTTGAGAGGAAATTCTCCCAATCCCTCTCCTAGACCTATTCTCGTATTTAGAATGAACTCTATTTTTAAAAAGTTGAGTTTATTGGTACATTTTAAGTATACATTATTTTTACATTCATCATTGAGAATTTGTACCTGTAAGTGATATATCTTAATTCTTACTTTTCCCAATGCTTATCCTTCCACCCCCCAAAAACATAAGCATTTTTCCATTTTCCTTTTTTTACCTTCAAACTTTTTCTTTCCCTTCTTTGCTTTCTTCTGCCCACCCCAGTTACCCTTCCCCTTTGAAGATTTTCTTCCTGTTTCATAATAATTATTATACATTTTGGCCTTTGTTTATACTTTCAGTTTCTCATACTAGAGAAATTACATGGTGTTTGCATATGTGTGTCCTATTTATTTCACTTATGAGTATGGCCTCAAAATGCATCCATTTAGCTGTAAATATCTCTAATTTATCACCCTTTATGACTGAGTAATACTCCATTTTGTAAAAAATATCTTTATGCAGTCTCCAGTTGACAGGCATTTGGGCTGTTTCCAAGATCTATTTATTACAATTATACTTTTAATTCTTTCATGAATATACACATCAGGGAAATAGCAGGATCAATGAGACCTTTAATCCTAGATTTTGTGGCTTTTCTACACTGATCTCCATAATGGTTGCACCCGTCTACATTTCCACCAACAGTGGAGATTCCTTTCTCCCCACCTCCTCGCCTCCTCACCGGAATTTGTTACTGGTTGATTTCTTGATAGTAACCACTCTTTCTGAGTGAAATGAAATCTCAGTGTTGTTTTTTATCTGCATCTATTGAATGACCAGTGATATTGAACATTTTTCGTGTTTCCTTGCTGCTTTTACTTCTTCATCTGTAAAATGTCTGTTCACTTCAGATGAAGTTTTGAATTGGGTCCTTATATTTGGGAATTTTATTTTTTTAAGTTCTTTATATATTCTAGGCAGTAGTCTTTTGTTTGAGGAATAACTGGTAATTCTTTTTCACATTATAGGTTTTTTCTTTGTTCCATTGGTGGTTTTCCTTGCTGTAAAGGAGGTTTTTAATGAGATATCATTTGTTGATTCCTTCTACTAGTTCCTGTGCTGCTGGGGTTTTATTCCTAATGTCTTTCCCTGTGCCAATATTGCCAAGATTTCTATCTAACCTATCTTCCAGCAGGTTTAGTGTTTCTGTTTTAATATTTAGATCTTTAATCCATTTTCACTTTAGTTTAGGACATGGTGAAGGATGTAGGTCTAGTTTTAATCTATGGTAGGTTGAAACTGTTTTTCCAGCACTATATATTAAGGAGACTATTTCTCCTCCATTGAGGGTGTTTGGTTCCTTTATCATAGTAGTTTACTATGTCTACAGTTATTTCTGCATATTCTAATCTGTTCCATTGGTCCTCAGTTCTGTTCATTTTCCAGTACTCTGCTATTTTTATCATAGTGGCTTTATAGTATAGTTTCAGATTGGGGATTGTGATACTCCCCATCATGCTTTTGTTGCCAAGAATTGCTTTTACTATTCATAGTGTCTTCTGGTTCCTGATGAATTTTTAGAATATATTCTCTTGGTCTTTGAAATATACTGTTCGGATTTCAACTGTGACTGCATTGAAGCTATGTAGTAGTCTGGGATGTTAGTTCTTCCTACCCAGGAACAGGGGATGTCTTTCCATTTTCTGATATTCTCATCAATCTCTTTTTGCAGAGTGCTGTTGAAAAATGAGCTTTACTATTTGTCATGTTTCAAATAGTGTGCCTGGGCTTTCCATTTATATACCCTTCACTCTTCTGGAATAGTTCTCTTATCTATCTCTACAATTTCTTCAAATTTTCCTCAAGTGCCACCAACTTCAGGGAAACTTTTATCCAGTCCTTCACCACTGAGTTATTTGATTTGCCAATACATTTGGTGCACATCTGTTTCTAAGTACTGGGAATGACCATGTAGACACTGTGAGAAATAATGGCCCAATGAAACTTACTATCCAGTGACAAAGATCCACATCTAATTGCACAAGTAAGTATATAGTTACAAATGGTGACAAATGGTATGAAGAGAGAATGAAATCATTACTAGGAAGCATGACAGGGACCTAATTTAAATGAGAGGACAACAGTGGTGTCAAAGCTAAAATCGAAAGCAAGAGGAAATATTGGGATGGAAATATTCTAGGCTCAGAGGAATCCAGAAAGATGCCTTGATGCAGAACTGTATGCTGTGAATAAGGGACTGAATGCCACAGGCTTGGGTGGCTGGCCCCTGTCTACACAGACAGAAGCACATGGACCAGGGAAGGCCGGGAGGTGGCTGGGCCTGGTCAGGAGGGGCTTTCAACACCATACCAAGGCCTGGACTTCTTTCCATGAAAATCTAGTTTTCAATTTAAGAGGAAGAAGATGCTCAGATTTATTTTTAACTAATTCTGACTTCTATATGGAGACTAGATGAGAAAACCTAGCAGAGTACTCTGAATGTTCTAGTCCTACTACATTTCGTTAATCCACTCTTGTGACCTTGTCACCTTCTACTTTTAATTGTAGTTTTTTGCATAATATTGCATTTATGTATGAAAATGTCCTGTTGTCCAGCTGTGTGGAGATCCTGGCTTCTCCTACCCACTGTGGAATCTTCAGGACCATAAATAAACCACAGTGCACAGCACAATTTAACACAAACCTCCACACTAGCCCATTATGCTTGAGGGTCAGTTCTATTCATGAGTCACACTGGAAGAAAACTGAATTCACTTGGGATTTTAGGACTGAAGGAAGAAGTTATGGAGAGGTTCATTTGTGTACAATTTGAAGATTATCTTCTATAAAATTATAGTTTAGAATCATGTCTTCTGAGAAAAGAAGTTACCAGTCACTACAAGTTTGATGTACAGATTCGATGGATGTATAATGGGTTGGATGGTGAATCCCAAAAGACACGGCCATGTTTGATCTCCAGGAAAACAACTAAAGATGATGTGAGCCGAATGGATCTGAATGGAGCCTACACCTGACAGCAATTATCATTATAATAGACTGAAGAGAATAAGTCACAAACAGGAAAAAGGCAGGCAAGCTGGGTATGGTGGCTCACCTCCATAATCCAAGGACTCTGGAAGGCTGAGGCAGGAAGGTTGTGAGTTGCAGCTCAGCCAGGGCAATGTAAGTGATTCAGAGGGATCCTGTCTCAGAAATAATTTAAAAGGGGGTTAAGGGGAATGCAGCTTGTATGAAGGCCTTGGGTTCAATCGAGAGAGAGAGAGAGAGAGAGAGAGAGAGAGAGAAAATAGGAGTACTCCTCTGCCTGTTCTCTGAGGGCCAGTGTGGACCTAAGGTGACTCAGAAAGTCCAATGTACCCTACAATTAAATGTATCCAGGGGTGTCATAGGGTGGATTCCTCCAGAGGCATATCCTGTTTATTCGGAGCCAACACTTTGCTATTTCAAAGAATATCAGCAGGAACTGAGGAAACCGAGGCAGGGCAGGGAAGGAAAGCAAGTGCCATAGTGGGCAGGGTTGTTTCAGAGGAAACAGTTTGATCCTGTAGCAGCTTCTGTGATTAGGTAATATGCCTCCACTGTTGTACTCTACTTGAAAAGAAAGCGGAGAAAGACCCTGATCCACACATCATTCCCTTCACCTGGCTTCAGGTTGCTCCCAAAGCTGTTGATACCCCAGCACATCCAGCTCACCTTACTCTCAGACTGCACGTATTTATGGTCAGCAGGAACCTCAGGGTATTGCAGGAGGCCATGAGTGGACCCCATGCAGTATGAAGTCAGGCCATATGTCAGGGGCTCTGCACAGTGGGCAGGCTGCCAGGACTGGAGTAAACTCAGCCAAGACATGGAAAGGACTTGGAATAAGTTGGCTCCAGATATTCCACAAAAGAGCCAACACTTTGTAAGACCACTTATACCATTTGGTCAGGAACAGGTAGAATAAGTTCCTTATCTCAGCTGTCTCTCTGAATCCTGGAATGGAAGCTTTTAGGATGAGCTTCTGTCAATTTGGTTGTATAAATGAGTCATTGAACATCAGAGCATTTGCAACACACTGAAGGCAAAAACACAACATATGGGAACAGGGAGGAAAGGAACAGAAAACAATTATCTGTCCAAATAACTTCCCTGTCTTTGTTTTAAGTAAGTTCCCAGGAAAAAGCACTGGAAACAATGTAATTATTTTAAAAATTAAAAGTTTTCAAAGGGAAAAAAGACTCTGAAACTAAGTGATACAGATCTGCTTATTAGCTAAGGTGGAGAGATACCACGGAAAGATGTGCGCAAGCATCATTTGACATACACTGTGTGGGAAGGGCAGTTCATGGAGGGAAAAGTGTGTATATCACAGGACAGGATACTACCTCCCAGAATACTTGAGAGAATATAATATATTGGTTATCAGTTGACTGAGTCCCACAAGACTTGGAACTGAATTCTAGGCATGCCAATTTATTCACATAAGCCTGAGAAGGGGACAATTTCTCATGTGTAAAAAAGGAGCAGCATAATTCCACTGAGACAGGAGTGACATCCCGTGGTTCACGCCAACACACAGTAGGTGCTCCATGGATTGTTGTAGTCATCTATGTTGTTTGCTAGGTACTAGGCCTTTTGCTTTCTGTGTCACTCAAGAACACATAACCAAGAGACCAAATGGAGGACAAGTTGGACCTTCTTCTCCTTGGTACAGGATAATGCACTAAACATACATTCCATTAGAGGACACTTCTATTAAGATGTTGAGGTCTGGGGTAGACCAGCTAGTTTAAAGTTTGTGAGAGCCAGGGTAGACTCTTAAGTCTGCAGAGACAGGTTACAGAGTAACCACTGTGTTCAGAGCAGGTCATGCTGAGAAACCTGGAATTCAACGTTCAGAGGGCAAAAGTGCTCCTGTTGGTGAACAGTGTTGTGTTGTGTGTGTGTGTGTGTGTGTGTGTGTGTGTGTGTGTGTGTGTATGTGTGGGCTTCCAGCTTACCTGACACGCACACTCTAACACCTGCACTGTCCAGGTGGCACCTTCACTGTCCAGGTGGCTTCCCTTAGAGTGTCCACATTTTCCAGTAACTTTTCAAAGCTTGCCCTGATCCCCATGCTATAGCTTCCTATCCAACCCACCCTAAGTATTTTACACAGATATAGTGGAATTAACAGAAAATCTATTTATCAGATTTATTTTCTCTTGAGGAGCTTGAAGATAAAAATTTGAGGGATGTAGAAGTCTTCCTGGAGCTGTTTCTGTACCTGCAGAAAAGTAGATTAGAAAAGGACTGTTGTCATTGAATGGAGTGGATAGTCTGCAGGCTCAGATCCTGGAGTTTTGGTGCCAGCTGCGCTGCCCACCCACTGGAAGGCCAAGGCAAATTACCAGCATTAGCTGTGCCTCAGTTTTCCCATATGCAAAGTGGAGATAAAAATACACCTCCCTCTGGGGACGTTTTGAGGATTAATGAAACAATGTCAGGGAAGCACTTTGTGGCGTTATATACCCCAGAAGGTATTACCATTATAAAATGCACAATGTAAGACTCTATTTTTTACTTTGTGACTTCGCTGGCATGAACAAACTTCACCCTCCAGCTTTTTAATATGATTATAAGCCCTTTACAAGAATACAGCTTTCACTTTGCACAGCAGGATACATAATATTTCTTATAAATTTAATTTAGAAAACGGCAGGAAAATAATGTTAAGGATTTGCCTTAAACCTACTAAAGCAAGGCAATTCCATTAATACTTCCACTCCATCTTTAACTTGCCACATTGTGCTTTAAGACGACAGTCTTCTAAGATTCCTGCTATTCTTTGGAACAATAAAGGTAAACTTGAGATACAGGACACATCTTTGTCTGTGATTTTTTTCCTAATGCTGCCTCGTCAGATCCTTAACAATCCCTTTAATGTTTGTTTCTTCTTTTGAAGTAGTAGTCCGAAAAGTTCTGAGGTAAGTTGCACATCGACTTTGTGCTTCTGTCATTACTTTGCTGCCCATCTAGAACTTCTAACCCTGTGGTCACAGAGGATCCAGTTATACTCTGAGCCACTGGGAAGCTTTTAGATTTTGGTGAGAGATGAGAAATTGCTTTCTCCAGGGACTGAAAAAAGTGATTCACTGCTTTGGACAAATCATCTCAGAGAGAACTCTTGGATCTTATCTCAGATGAGAGCTGGATTCATTTTCTGTGGCTATGGAATGAATTCTCATAAACTTCTTGGCTTAAAAAAGCAAAAATGTGTTATAGTTCTGGAAGCCACAAGGCCAACATGGCCTCATTTGACTCAAATCAAGGTGCTGACTGGGCTGTTTCCCTTCTGTAAGTCTCAGGGGGAAAAACCATCTTCTACCCTTTCCCAACACCTGAAGGCTCTCCTTGACTGGTGACCTCTTTTCTCCATTTTCAGTGTCTAAGAGAGCAAGTCAAATCCACAAATCATTATTTGTCCTCTTCTGATGCTTCCCTCTTCTAGTTTTAGAAAACTCTGGGATCACACTTGGCCCTCCTGAGGATGTGGCTCAGTGGTTGAGCACCCACTTGGTATTTGGAAGGGCCTGCGTTGAGTCCTCAAGGTCACAAAAAACAGAATAACATTTGGCTCTCTTAATCTAGGTTAATCAAACCTATCTGTTGGTGAGCTAATTAGAAAACTTAGTTTTACCTACACCTCAATTCTCCTTTGGCTTACAAGCTAATGTATTCACAATGTCCGGGAATAAGGATTTGGATATCTTGGGTGGGAGGAGAACCATCTGCCTGTAACAGGACAAATATATTTTCCAACTCTTATTACAGTGAACAGCACAAGTCCCATCAACTGTAAGAATGGTGTGGAGGAATGTCATTGGTTTTAAAAAGTGTGCTAGCCCATTCATTTTTCTCATCCCTTAAATTTCTCACTCCATGGGCAGTACTCTCTTCCTTAAAGAGAACTGAAGCCCTAAACCTCAGTCTCCACTATACTCATAAATGAACAGTTCAGGAATGCCAGCTCTGTCCACACAAGCATCTCCTTGAACTACGGTTATCCACTCACAATGATATGGAGGCTTCATGTTCTGAGTGCCGGCAGTGAAAACTATAGATCTCATCCTATGTTGAAATAGAAGCTGATTTTATTTTTTATTATTATTTTTTTTTGATTCGTATTCCCAAATGAAGCTATGTCTGGCCAAAGTAAGAGCTGATCATGAGTGATATTTGCCTTTATTATAATGAATCTATGGGGTACTATGGTAGGAACTTTGTATAGCCTACCCAGATCACACAGTTTAATTGCTTCAAATAAACCCAGATGACTTTGAGCATAGAGTCATGTTGTACTCTCACTTGGGGTCACATTATCTGCAGGGACTCAAAACTTTCAAATGTCTTAGGACCTCAGAATCCCTCTTAAGACCTCAGAATCCCTCTCCTAGTGACCTTCCCTATCATCCTACCCTATCATCCAATAGAGTCTGTCTTAGGTCACCATGACCTTATTGAAAACAGTTGATTAATTATTCTACAACTCTTAATTCTCACAAAGAGACCTAAAGAACAATGAAAAGAGTATAGGATGAGTTCCCCTACTCCAGCACACTGACAATAAGACATCTTTGGTTTTTTTTTTTTTTAAATTCTCAGCTCATTCTATAAGTCAGCTGTCTTTGTTTCAGCCGTGGCTTTTCTCATATGGAAACAAATGAAGCCAAAAGCCTCTGCTTTGTGAAAGTCTGTAGTATTCAAGGAGGGAAGTGCACTAGATTGACTGGCGACCAGAGATTAATTGGGTCTGTGTGGGTAAGTGGTTGATGAGACAAGGTCAGCCTTTGCTCTGTGTTAGCTTGAAAGAGGATGTTGGGAATGGAGTCAGGAGGCTGTGAAGGGCGGCCTCAGGGTCAGAATGACAGCAGCTCAGGGAAGCCTCTGGGCTGTGAAGTAAAACAACCACAAGTGGAAATGACCCGGGGCTCTGATGATGTGCAGCAGGGATGTACGTGCTCTTTGACTGACATTCAAATGACTGAAATATCACTCGCCTCAGTAGCCTGATCTATACTGGGGGAGGGTGAACTCAGATCATGAGCCAAGGGTTTAACATTTACTAAACAGTGTTAAAAGGCTTCTCAGTCCCCAAGGGTGGCAGGCTTTGTAATAATGCCACAGTCAGGGGCAGTTAGTGCAACACATGGGTGGCCCATTTAAAATATTTACCTCTAAATGAGTCTATTACATTTCTAAAAGCATTAAATCTCTAATAGATATTGCCCTTTTCCCCCAAAGACACATTCAAAGGAAAACACATCAGATGCATAGGAGGGCATCACTCCTGCTCCGTTTGAAGTTGGGAAATGTAACACAAACTGAGTTATTTCTCATTTTGTCTTGAGTCTAATAGAATAAAAATTTGGGAGAAGGTAGGTAAAAGAAAAATAGCACAATTTTCAGTATTGAGAGAGTTGTCATATAAAAAAGTGATTGGATTTAAACCATATGATTCTACATAGCACAACTGGGAACTGCTCATATTAATGAGTGATAAAAGCCCATATGCAGGACAGCCCACTGGTCATCCTTGCAAGGCTGGCCCTTCCTGATATAGCCACAGGTTCATGGCAGATGCTAGTGTTTGTTTCTTAGCCAGTTCAGTGTCCTGACTCAAGGGAACTCAACTCCACAGACTAAATATAAATGCAGTACTATGTTATGAACTAGCAAATATGTTTTTATTATCAAGTATTTATAGTCATGTTATCAATCCGAGTTTTCCTAGATAGCTAAAGCAATTTGGAGCAAAAGAAATAATTCTGGAGGTATCACAACACGTGATTTTCAAGAAGATTATATAGGATAGGGATGGAGACATAACTCACACAGCTTTTGTGCAGCATACATTAGGTCCCCAGCACCATGAAGAAATAAACAAAAAATAAAACTATAAAGCAATAGTAACCAAAGCAGCATGGTACTGGTGTAAAAGCAGCTAACACATGCCAATGGAATGGAACGGAGAATCTAGAAATAAAGACACATTTGCAGCCAAATGATTTTAAGCAGAGACATCATGAACATTCATTAAAGAAAAGAAAATCTCCTGAATAAATAATGCTGGAAATACTGGGTCCATATGCAGAAGAATAAAAGTAGACTCACTTCTCTCACTAGTTGTGAAAATCAACTCAAGTTGATCAGATATAAATATAGGACTCATAACTACCAGAGGAAAGAATTCTTGTACCACCCCAAATGCACAAGGAACAAAAGCAGAAATCAATAAGTGGGATGAGGTCAAACTAAAAGCCTTTTATACAGCAAACAGAATGAAGAGGCAACCTTCAGAATAGGAGAACATTATTCATGACAAGGAGTTAATAGTCAGAAAATATAAGGAAATCCAGCAATAGAAAATAACTCTAAAGAACCCATTGAAGTGGGCAGATGATCTGATTAGATATTTTCTCAAAAGAAGGTATATAAATAGTCAGTAAGTATATGAACAAAATTGTCAGCATCTCAAATCATTAAGGAAATGTAAATCAAAATGACAATGAGTTATTATGTCTCCCTAGTTAGAATGGCTATTGATAATTTAAAAAACAAATGTTGGTAAGTATGTAGAGGGAGGAGAATTCTCATATATGGTTGATGGGAAGGTAATTAGTATGGAAGAGAGTATGGACATCCCTCAAATACCTAGAAAGAGGTCTACCAGATGACCTAGCAATTTGCTACCAGAGCTACATCTCAAAGGAAATGAAATCAGTACAAAGAAGAAACATATGTACTCTCATTCTCAGTGCAGTTGTATGCATCAACTCCCCCATCACTGGGACACAATTCCTGACACCCACACTTTACAGGAAAGGTAGTTTAATTTTGCTCATGTTTTCAGGGGCTCAGCTTCTAGTCTGCAGGCTCCAAGGCAGAAACATCATAGTAGAAGGTTAAGGTGGAACAGAGATGCACAGTTTATGGTGTCCAAGAAGTACAGCAGGACAGAAGGCCAGAAAGGAAGGGACCAGGGGCCAAAAAAAGAACACAAGCTCATACCTCTAAGGCCCACTCAGAAGTATGGTTAATAATCCCTGAAATTGCCAATCAAGTCAAGCTCAACCACTAATGCACAATTATAATGTGCAAAAACATGGGTGAGACTGAAAGACATTATGATATGAGAAATAAGTCAGACACAGGCAAATAGTGTATGTTTTCAGTTCTCTGTGGAAGCCCAAATAGTTTCTCATAGAAGTAAAGGGTACAGTAGTTACCAGAAGCTGACAAGAGTAGAAGGAATGGGGATGGAGAAAGAATTACTAATGTGGACAGGGTGCAGTTGAATAGGAAGAACTTCTAATATTCTAGTCTACACTAGACTGTAATTGATAATAATTAATTACACATTGCACAATAACTACTAGAGGCAATGTTGAAGCTCCCCAATATAAAAAAAAGTGATAAATGTTTAAGGTGATAGATGTGAAAATTACACTGATTTGATCATCATACATTTTATATACACTCTACATGCATAGTGGTGTCTCTCTGCTCATGGACTTAATGTGTTTGATTTTGGAAAAGGTAGCCATGTTTGTGCTTGTGTGGGAAAGATAGCCATAGTTCTGTTTGTCACTCAATCCAGAGTTTGCAAATAAAAACAAAGTTTTCCAAAAGCTTCTGTTTGCAAGCCAAATTTTTGCAAATAAAAGTGTTCATGAACTGAGGTAAAACCTGTATATAATTTAAGTGTTAGAATGTCACATTGTATCCTCTATATAATTATTATATGTCAACTAAAGTTTTAAAAATTGAAAATAAGGCCGGGTGTGGTGGCTCATGCCTGTAATCCCAGCACTCGGGAGGTGGAGTCAGGAGGATTGTCATGAATTCAAGGTCAGCCTGGGGTATATAGTGAGTTCAGGGATGGCTGAACTGCAAAGCAAGACCCTGTCTCAAAAAACTAAAAAAAAAAGAAAGAAAATTGAAAATATGATCCAACTTTAAAACAATAAATCAGAAGGAATTTTTTATTTTCAGAGAATGATATCAAAAGGATCAGAAAAGCTCCCATATTCTCATTTAAATGTGAAATCTAAAACTCAGAAGTATAAAGTAGAATGGAAGTTATAGTGGCTGGGGAAGAGGAATAAGGAGATAATAGTTAAAGGGTATAAAGCCTCAGGGAGATAGGAAAATATATTTAATTTTTTCAGAGATCCATTACACAGCATGGAGGATATGGCTAACAATTGAGTAATGTACATTTCAGTGACACTAAAAGAATAAATTTCAAATGATTTCATCAGAAAATATGTTAAATATCTAGATGATGGATATATTAATTATCTTGGTTAATCCTTCCACACAACTGGAATTTTGAACACTGCTTTGACCTCATAAATATATGTAAATATAACTTGTCACTGTAGAAAGGCGGTTAAGATCTGGTTTATCTAGGTCACGGGGTGACTCACTAGAACATTACAAGCTTCTAGCAGAGTCCACCCAAAACTATGGCAATAAAACTGGTGTTTCATACCTACCAGGAGGAGGGCTGCAGAGTTACATGCTGAATTACTGTTTCTTTTTACAGAAGAGGAAGACATGGCTTAGATCACTTGTTCTAGATCACACAAGTGACAGTGATGGATTGGAGGTTAAATCCAGGTCTGCCTGCTCCCAGTGCTGACCCTTCATGCCCATTATGTACTTGCTTCCCCATCACCAGCAGGCTCAGATTCTCATATTTACTGCCCTGCTCTGACAGAGTTGGAAAAACACTTCCAAATCCTTGCTTTTCAGCTCCCTTTTGTTTAAGCTGTACCCTTGACCATTCTTTCCTGTTCTCATAATTTCCCTCTGTCTCCTGTCTTCCTCTTCATTCCTTACACTACTCCACAATTGTCTTTCTAGAACACAAATTTGATCCTGTCACTCCTCTTTTAATACCTGTAATTGGGTTCTATTGAATACGGCATAAACTCTTGTGCTCAAATCTCAAACTTCCTGATGATCTTTCTGCTGGTCGTCTCCCCATTTTACCGGTCCACCCACTCCCCTACTCTACTTTATAACTTGACTTTTTACCCTCTTTGGAATCTCAATTTCAAATTCAGTTCATTTCTCTGTGGCTTTCACTCTGTCACTATCTTGCCTTCTCTCCTCACCTCCTCACTACCTCCCTTTCTGCTAACCACAACCATTCATTTGATCTATACCTATTTCTTTTCTTTCTTTCTTTTTTTTTTTTTTAAAGTTTTTTGAGACAGGGTCTCGCTTTGTGGTTCAGGCTCTCCCTGAGCTCAGCCTCCAACTCACATCACAGCAATCCTCCTGCCTCTGCCTCCCAAGTGCTGGGATTACAGGCGTGAGCCACCACGCCCGGCACTGTGTGGTACGTGGTACTGGTTGCTGCTGGGTTGAGTCTCCACGCCCAGTATTGTTATGTGGTTACCAGGGATTGAACCCAGGTCCTTGCACTTGCAAGACAGGTTCCAAAATCACTGAGCTATATCCCCGGCCCGATCTATACCTATTTCTTGAGCATCAAATATTTTTCCAGCTCTGTTCAGGCATGAATGAGAGTGAGTCAGGGAAGACAGAAATGGAGCCTCTGCTCCAGTGGCAATGGGCAAGGAAGATTTCAAGTAGGCAGTGAAGAGAGCTGGGCCCAGTGGTGGTGCACTCTCAGAGCTTTCAGTGATACAGAGAGCCAGCCTGCTGGGGCCCATGTGCCGTAGCTTGGCCACCATCAGTCTAGACTGTGATAAGCAGTGTTTAGAAAAGGGTAGAAGGAGGGTAACATTTGAGATGAAGGTGATAGATCAGAATTGTTATGGAGAGGGAGAGGAATGAGTAGATGCACCATGTATTTTAGAATTGGCAAAATTTTTCCTGAATTGTTCTTTGGGAACAAGAGGACCAGGGGTGAGAGGAAGGTGGAGGGAAAGAGAAAAATCAAGGGCAAGTCCAAAAAGTAACTCACTTGTATGATGATTTTCACATGGGACATCCTTAAAAGAGCAACTGGTAGGTAAAAGCTATAAAAGGCATGAAGGCCAGGAAAGCTATATGTGTATGTCTCCTCCCTGAGTACATGAATTCAGTTAATTACTTCAGCTTTTATCCTCTGCTTCTGGAAGAGATAATAGCTCTGATTTAATACAAACATGATTGTTTATCAGTTATGCATTTAAACATCTTCCCAGCCACCCCTATGCTAATTATTTCTTGAGGTCAGTCATTTCTAAATATAACTAATCTGATCTCTTAGAATGTTATTCTAATTTCTCTTTTAGCAGCTGCTGAGGGTGCCTGAGGAAGGCCGCAGCTATGCTTTATTTGTTTTATTATCAGCAACTAGTGTAGTATCTAGCAGGTGGCAGATGTTCAGTAATAATTTATTACACGAATAAATTGACCAGTGTCTAAAAAATAGATGGAGATAAACTTCAGTCTCATCATACATTCTAATAACAATAAAAGCATTAGACAATGCCAGCCTATCTTCTCTCAAATCCGAGTTTTCACCATAGAGGTGGCTGGTTGAGGTGACGTATGAGCTATAAGGGACATTATTTAAAGGCATGTATTATTTAGAACAAAACAAAATGAATTTGCAAACATTCCTGTGGATCTATTTATCACCATCCCTTTTCTTATGAGAAAATCACTTGGAAACTCCTCATATGAAGGAGGCCCCTGAGAACAAAGATGATATCCTGAGTGTTTGGAGCTTACATCTCCAAACCAATTTCAAGTAGTTCAGTTTCTCCCAGTGTAAAGCAAAGAATTGTACTATTTGCCTCCTCTCAACCAACAGCTTCCTGGAGGCCTTGTTTTAAGGATTAAATAAGGGAAGAGCGCCCAAGCCACAGCTGTGTATCAATATTTCACCACCAATTTGAGCGACATTTACATTGATCCAATGGAGGATGCTCATAATAATAAGCATTTAATAGTTCTGTAAAACCTCTGCAAGCAAGGTCCTTTTGGTTGTAAGTTCTTTGGTTGAGTAAAACACAAAGCAGCCTGATATTGTTTCAAAGCTTTTATTACAGAACAATTTTTGTTTACAATTTAATCCTCTGGTTCAGGAAAGAAGACTTTTTTTTATTACACTGTCACTTATTGAGCTTTTGTTGTAGTTATTTAATATGAGATATTGCTGTCCAGTACTTTAGAATGCAGAATCAACAAGGAGGAATCACAGAAATTTATGTTCTTTCTATGATCATTAGGTCTTTAACAGAAAAGAGCAATGGGTAACAATGATCAAAATTTCCTGGGAGCAGTGGCGCTAGTTAGCATGATCTTGTGGATGAAAGGACACCTAGGTAGAGCAATCACAGTTGTATATAGTGCCCTGGATTTATCTACTCCTTCTGGAGTTGCGTTTTCTGCTAAGAAAATGAAATTCGCTCCTGACTCAGAAAATATGAACTAAGGCTAACTGGATGAGTGAGGACTTATTTGTTGCAGAGAAAAGAGTTGAAAAACAAAACAAAACGGAACAACAACAAAGCAAAAATGGCAAAAATTAACTTGTTTTCCCATGTAGGAAAATAAAAGGAACTTCTTCAGTGTCGCTAAGTCTTGATGATCATGTCTTCCAACAAACCCCCAAACATAGATAAAGTGTTTCAAGTGCCAATTTGAATTTGGCAGTCAACTTGGGCTGAAAATGATCTAATTTATCTCAATTCAAATCAGCTTAGCAAATTTGGAAGATGGTAGATGAAAATAGGCAACTTGGGAGTCACAGACACATGAATTTTAAGGTCTTTAAGCAAAAGTGACTTTCTAGGGCAAACTACTTCCCATTATCCAGTAAACAGTGCATGCAGAAACCAGGAGACAGGACAGGCAACTGGGTAAAAAGCTTTCCTATTTAAATGCTTGGCTCAAAAATGAGAATTACAAACCACCTGCCTTCTTTTCAGAAAGAAAGAAACTTTCAAAAGGCAACAATCTCGCTGAAACCCTAGGAAGAAGTGGGAGTACAAAAAGAGGCCTCGGTGGGAGAACACAGTAATTATTCAATAATTATTGGCAGTGAATAAAATGCATGAAATGCAGGTGTAAATTATAATGCAAGAATGCCCTCATATTCTAGCGGCAGTGGCTCCTCCATCCAGGGAAGAGCACTCCTATGGATTCTTTTCCAAACCCCCTTACTTTGCCTGGGGAGCTTTAGAAAGGGCATTAGACTAGGGATTTATAAAGTCAAAGGAAATTTTATAAGGGGATTGAGGCTTGTGTCACCTGAGGATTTTGGAAATTCACCTTTCCTTTTATGTGTTTGGCAATTTTACTATAAAATGTTATGTATATGTGTGTGTATATATGAGTGCATGTGTGTAAATTGGTGATTGAGTTCTGTAATGTAAAAACACTAACCAAAAAATCAGTAACACAAAAAGAAAAGTAGTGATGAAAAATTAGGGCTTGAAGGCCTGGGAAAATATACTCCACTGTTTTATGGCACTTAGGGACATTGAAAATACATGGTTAGTATTGCAGAATGACCTCTGTTAATGTAGTTATTGCTTTATGGTTCATACTTGCTTTTCTATTTATTTTCTTGTGTGACTTTCCAAGTAGCTGAGTTTTAGGGAAAAAATATAAAATAAAATAAGTCTGTCAGGGATTTGACATATAGTTGGCACATAGTTGGTGTTTTGCAAGTGAGACTATTTTTGAATGCAGGAAAATTACATAAGGTGTCCAAGGTCCTGCTTCTTGTTCATGGCACCACCCAAATCCAAGTCTCATTCGTGGCATTTCCCAGATCCAGCTCTCGTTTGTGGTACCTTCCAAATCCAGGTATTCTGATTCTAAAAGCTAACTATTCCTCTCGCTGACTTTCTGGATTTCTGGGACACAGAAAGACACAACCTAGAAAATTTCACTTAGGGAACAGCTTCCATTTTTTTCCTTCCATGGAAATTATTAATTGGTAATAATGTCAAATAATTTGCATGTCATCACAGGATTTCATTTTTGTTCTCTTACAGAGGAGATGATTGGCAGAAAAAAACGGGCTAGCAAAAGGGGAAAGAGAAGATTCAACCCAGGATTCATTCATCAGTCTTGGTATACTGAAAAATTTTGGAATATTCCAGATTATTTTTCAGGCATTCATCTCTACATTCAATAACCTCAAACAAGAAGTGCGTTTTGACCTGTGCTTGGAGGACACTTTCTGTCTCATACTTTGCAGCATCTCTGGGATCACTCAATAAGAAGAAGGTGGGATTTGGAAAATGTAGATTGAATTTCCTAGATGTTTAAAACTGGAAACTTCAGGACTCAGGCTGGACTTCTGAATATGCTCACTCACAGTGATGGCCTTCAATTGGAACCAAATGAAACTGTAGTTTTCTTATCTGAGGAAGGCCCCTTCAGCTACATTCTGCACCCAGGCGTGTCCCGAGCTCCAGATCTCAACCCAAATGCCTCCTGGTAGTCCTTCGTGGATCACTCGTAGACATTTCAAAATCCATACAATAAAAATTCCTCATCTATCCCACTGCATAGGCCATGCCTGTCCATCATCTGTCATCAACTCTATCTTAGAAAATGACCCTAATTCACTAGTTACTTAAGCTGAAACCTCAGAAATCACAGTGGAATGTGAGCGACTTGTCAAATGCTATTGAGACCATCACTTGGTGCAAACTCCCCTGGAGGAGCCCAGTTATCACACAAAATCCAGTGAGAAGAGCCTTTTCTAAACTCCTCCTCCTATCATCCTCACTTGCCTTAGCACAAGTGCCAAAGATAACTCTTCAGAACTACTCAACCAACCTGCCTTTGTTACTTTCTCCATTACTGATACAAAGTACTCAACACCCACAAGTTAAAGGAAGAAAAGCTTATTTTTGTTCAATTTGTAGATAATCTGCTGGCTCCAAGGCAGTGTGTCATGGCAGAGGAGAAACTGCATAGCACCTTTTCCCTAGAGGGTCCCTGGTCATGCTCAGCTGTTTCTCAGACAAAGGGCTACTATCTAAAACATATTAGGAGCTTAAAAAATCAGCCCACCCAAATTAAAAGACCTCGTTCAAAAATGGGCATCTGAAATGCACAGACACTTTTCAGGGGAAGAAGTAAGAGTAGCTAAGAAACATGAATAAATTCAGATAAAGGGTTATTATCTAGAATATATAAAGAGCTAAAAAAAATCAGCCCATCCAAATTTAATGACCCAATTCAAAAATGGGCATCTGAAATGAACAGATATTTTTCAGAGGAAGAAGTAAGAGCAGCTAAGAAGCATATGAAGAAATGCTCAACATCATTAGTCATTCGAGAGATGCAGATGAAAACAACACTGAGATTTCATCTCACTCCACACAGAATGGCTGCCATTTCAGAATCAGCCAACAGCAAATGTTGGCGAGGCTGCGGAGAAGAAGGAACCCTTCTCCACTGTTGGTGGGACTGTAGACTCGTACAACCCCTGTGGAGATCAGTTTGGAGATTCCTCAAAAAGCTAAGATTAGAGGTCCCATTTGACCCAGCCATTTCCCTGCTGGATATATACATACAAGAATTAAAAGACTCATATCACAGTGACATATGTGCACCCATGTTTATAGCAGCCCAATTTGTGATTGCTACATCTTGGAAACAACCCAAGTGTCCATCAACTGGAGACTGGAGAAAAAAGCTGTGGTTCTTCTACAGAATGGAGTACTACCCTGCCATAAAAAATGATAAGTTTGAATCATTTCTACTTAAATGGACATACCTTGAGGATATCCTCATAAGTGAAATAAATAGGTCACAGATAGGTACATATCGCATCTTTTCTCTGGTATGAGAAAATGAAGATGTAAATGAGTCCTAGCATTGTATGTTATATATTGTGAAATAGAAAATGCTCAATGTAAAATAAGG